>JAESVK010064877.1:0-20059 GCA_017140935.1 Hamamelis virginiana
GCTATAACTTGTAAATTAAAGGGACGTGTCTAATAATTTTTCTCCTAAGGCCTGAAAGATTGTGTTGAAGAATGATACAAGTATAGCACATTCATGCATGATGTATTATATATATATATATATATATATATATATATATATATATATATATATATAGCAATATTATCTAAACTTTAAGTTGTGTACATTATACTTTATAACACTTTGAATATAATGTTTTCTTATTAATTAATCAATAGTTCAAGATTCTATGTAAAGAAAGAAAAATATTCAAATCCAATTAAGTCTCTATCCAATCTCCAAAAACTATATAAATTATAACGGTCTCAACCTAACATAAACCAACATATTTACTTTAATTACGCTTTTACACAATTTGAAGAAATATATAGGGAAATGAAATGTTATATACCGTGGTAGCAAAAGAAATTGAATCCACTTGGGTTGCATCGAATGTGAATGTGTATTTGTACAACCCTATCATCCTTTACATATTCAACCTGAATATATGTATGTATGTATGTATGTATGTATATGTGTGTGTGTGTGTGTGTGTGTGTGTGTGTGTGTGTGTGTAAGTAATTAATTTAGAATGACAGTCATATAGTTATGATAAATTATAGATCAAATGAGCTGAAAAACTGAACTAGATATAACAATATATTTGGTGTACTTAGTGTAGAAATATATATTCACTTTAAAATTCACTTTAAAATCATAATATGCAGATGCAAGTGAATGAATCAGAAAAAAGTTCATAAGAAACCAATCATGAGCACAAAATAGTGCTTTTTAATCTAGTTCTCACTCATGGAAGATTATGAAAGAAACAAAGGGTGGATTCTCCTTTAAAATATCTAACTAAAGCAAAGATCAAACCAAACACCCCCCTACCTTTCAACTTAACAATGCTGGGTGATCAGTGAAATTACAGAAACTAAAACAGTGGTAAGTTTTAGTTCGTCGCCAATGCCTCGGTAATCTACTTGTTCTAGTAATATATAAGGCACAAGGTTGGACATTATACATCCAAAAACTAGAAGCAAATCTGAAAAATACTCCATCATCAAAGACATGCAAAGCAGAAATGGACCATCTTTGAAACAGTAAGATTACGTTATCAGACAACTAAAGAATTTTGAAGTGCCATGGAAAATACCTGAGAAAAGAATAGAGATTGCATCAAAAGTTCAAGATGAAACTCTGCAAGTAAATTGAAACGATTAGCAAATAATTTGAGAAAAACAAATTTGGCCTGAAAGAAAATCTGGCAGACTAGCATACAGATATTAATGAGAATGGAACTTCAAAAGAATCAACATAAATGTTAATGCTTTTCACTCATAAATTTGCTCAAAGAGCCAATGAAAGAATGGAAGATGAATGGAATAATGGACTGCGATCCCTGCAGCCAGTATAAATGAAAAGTACAAATGATTTTACATATCCAACTATTTGGGCATGAAAAGTATAAATGATTAAACAGATCAAAGTTTCTACTTCATGTATTACTTCCCGTGCTTGATTATATAAGCCCTTCATATATTACTTCCCTTGCTTGATTATATAAGCATTACACATCAAGGATTATATAAGTCTTTATTTTCAAACATTATATAATGCTAGCATGAGAGGTTACATGATTTTACTTGCTGGAGTCATACATAATGACAAAAGATTATGAGTGCACATATGTATGTATGAGTATTAGTAGTCCTTTATTAATAATGGACTAATAGACAGTCCTTCAATATAATTCTTCAGGGACTGCTCCACCTTCATTGTATTCTGTGCTTGGGACTAAGCCACTTACTCAATCTTGACTAATGGTACGTGCCATGCAATGCAAGGGAAACTTGTCCTTCAATGGCCCATGTGAAATCATGTTCCTAAAGGAAATAAGGTTCACATACGTTTTCTCCTCTCACTTTAGGGAAAAAGAAAAAAAAATTATTGTTACACGAGGTTAACATACGTTTTCTCCTCTCACTATAGGGAAAAAAAAAGTATGGCAAATCACAAAGGTGATTGATTCATTAAAGCTACAACAAATGAACCATAATGCACTGTTAACAGACCAGGATTCAAATAACTCCAAGATCATTGAACCTCTTGTGAACCGAGGGCCCATGATTAGGTGTATATTCAAACGGGAAAAAAAAAAGAGCATGATACTCAGAAGTATATTTGAAAGAAAAAAGTACATGCTTAAACTCAAACTTACTGTCTCAAATAGTTCTGGGAGTTTGCTTGGTTCCATAAAAGTATGAGGAAGAAGCTTAAATATCTCTTGGGCACCATGAGAAACTACAGCAGAGAGAGAGAGAGAGAGAGAGAACAATGAATTCATTAGATGTAATAAAAAAAATAAAGATAATAGAAATCAGTTTGAAAGATTTAGTAGCAGAGAAAGGGACAGAGAAGATGCATACATATGAATTCTAAAAACAGAAAATGTCCCTGTTGGTAGCTTATAAGTAACATTTATGCTCAAAGGCATGAAAGATAACTCCAATACGAATTAAATATTATCAAGTGATCCACATCTGCACTTATTGAAGATTTGAAACACTGAAATTCACCAGTACAACTTATTGACAGTCACAGTACTAATTTTAAATTGTAAACATTACGGATGGTCTAGATTAAGAGTAATCGGAGCATTATCTTAGATTTTTCAATGTTACGATACCATTTCCTGAACCAGTGAATACGAAGACTAGAGGACAGATTCCTGATGGCAGTCCCAGAGTTGCAATCTCTTCACCCACAGAAATCATTGCAGCCTTGGCAGCAGCCAGGGAAGAATACATGTACGATGCACCCAGTGAAAGAAAAGGTGTCGAATATCCAAGATTTAGATACCCTGGAAACAAGAATGTAAAAAATTAGCTTGACGACATCTTAATAGATGGCATCTGACCACCACTGTACTCCAAATATCAACATAAAATGGTGCTTATGCTTCTACATAACAGGGAAATATCATCAACCAGAAACAGCAACCCAAAGGAAAGTAAGATCGAACCATATAAAAGAAACTCAAATACCATTGTTTACCTTGAATCTGTTTTTCTCTCTTTTTTATTTAAAAATTCTTTTGAAACCAGTCAATTAATTGGCCCATAAAAAAATTTAGAAAAAGGGGTACGGTTGAAGATGTAAAGTTTTACCTTTTTATTATCAAAAACCCATTTCACCTCAATTCAAAATCCCAACTTGTCCTAGAAAAACTGATATCTTTCAGTATAAAATTTTGTAGAGAAAGTGAAGAAATTAAGCTCCAAGTCACAAGAATGATGTAACAAATACCCCATTTCAATTCACTCTTCAAAATCTCTAATTTTCTAAAGAAACTTTCATGCTTGTTGATATATATACATATCATCAACATTGCATTCTCCTCTCCCCAAAGTTTCTGATAAATATTCACCCAAAAAATCATTAGGACTCAGTATCTAATAAATCAGAATAGTAGCAACACAGAACCAAATCAAGAATGAGTATGCAAACTAATATCTTTAATCACAGAAATTACATGATGTAGATAAGGATCAAATTTATTAAAAAACGGAAGCAAATGGGGATAGTTGCATTTAGAGAAATTCTTCAAACAATAAGATATGGCCATGTTAAGTTTCTGAAATGAACCAAGTTGCTTGAAAAGGCAAATTGAGCTTTTGACAAAGCTCGAACTCTACTCGAAATAAATCAAAATTCAATCAAATCAAGCATGAACAATCAAAGACTCAGCTCAACTTGGCTTATTTTCAAAGTTTGTGCTGCTAACCCAATATAGTCAGGAGAAAGCAATTTGGATAACAATAGGTAATTAAGACATATCTTGCTAGACTAAAATGGTATAACAACATTTACATTGACCTAAATAATGAGAGCAATGAAGTTCGAATAAATAATTGAGTGAACAATTGTGGTCAAAAGTTGAGCTCTGGTATTTTGAAACTATTGAATCTTCCCTCATCAAAAAATAGAGATGAGAGCTTCTGTAATTAAAATTCATTGGTGATAGTGAGAACAAATTATGGGAAACTGATAGTTAATAAGAGTACTCAATCCAGCTTATTTTATTTTTCTTTATCTTTTTCACATACAACATCTACATGAGTAAGATATACCGTGAATGCCAGCTCCCTTATTTGCATTTTGAATGCAGCTTCATCGCAACAATCAACATCATCTGGCAGTGCAATGCAGTCCCACCACCTATATATAAATGTGGATGAGAGCCCTAAATACTTTAAATAACAAAATATCTTTGATGAATAGAACAGGTGTTCAAAAAAAAAAATGGAGATATTAATGGAGTTTTCATCAACAAAAAAGGTTTAACTAGATTGAAATGGAAGGCTTCCTTCTCTTCAAAAGTATTAATCAAGTGTGAGAAACTTGAAAACAGGACAGAGCAGATTCTTGAAGCCATCATTACAAAAATCAGCCCAATAATGAACCAGAAAAGTGTTAAGACTGACAATAACGCAACCATCTTGAAATAGCAACTTCTAGTGCCCCCATCTTGAAATAAGTGTTATATCAAAACCAAAACATCTAAAGCTCAGTTTGGATTTCGGAAAAAGAAAGAAAAATTCTAAAAATCACATTAAAATAGATTCCCCTAAAGCATTCTAACATTTTTTTCCCCCGATCATCTATCCCCGTTATTCTCAATGCCTACGAAGAAATGGCAAAGCAAACCCCACTCCTGCTCTTCTCCAACCAAACTTCCTATCAACAAACCAACCCATAAACAAAGAAGATACAGAAAGAGTATATATATAAGTGCTCCTCGAAACCCTAAACCCAACATTTTTCATCAAAATCAAATCAAATCCCTCTAGTTCCTCCACTCTCCCTTGGCCCAAACACTTCCCCAAACCCTAACACCCAACATAACACACCCTGTACCCCTAGAACGTTTCTGATACTATCCAAGCAATCATATTGTCTACATTCAATAAATATGCTAACATAATATGCTACAACAGACATTAAAGATAATGAACCAGAGAAGAAAACCTAAATTAAGAAAAAAAATCATATCCACTGCAAACACGAATATAATTTGTAAAATGCCTCACATATAAATCAGTGAAGCATCCACTAAGAAAGCACCTCCAGATGCAAATATGAGAAGGAACTAACCTTGAGGGAGAAACTCACTTGATACAAGTATATCAAGATCTTGATATATTAATATAGATTGCAATTGCACTTTCTATATAATATATAAAAATATACACAAGTTTACTTGATAAAAGTCATCCAAGTTTAGTTTATACATAAAAACCAAAAAAATAAGTAGTAAACAAAACATTTCACTCAAGTAGTTCTTTAAATCCAATATGACATTTCTATCTGGCATTTCCTCAAGCATCTTATATGCACTTTCTAATTTCATATTAACAAAAGTATGTAACAAAAACTTGATAATGCCAACAAAACAGAAAGCTAGAGAAATGCATATCAATAAATCAGGCATAAAATTAAAATAAATAAATAAATAAGAAGAAAAACCCATACTAAAAGCACTGCCATGGACAGGCAGACGAAGAAGAGGAGAAGACGAGGGTTTAGGCACTGCTATTAAAGAAAAGGACATGAGTTACAATGGCTTCTCTGACCGGAGGAGAGGTGATCACCGGAGGGATGGTGACCGGCTGGTGAAGGTGATTAGTTGTTACGTTTCTGCCGCGCGATGATGGGGTTTTCTGGTTTTCAAAACCAAAAACCAGAGGAGAGGGCGTTTAAGTTTCTGCCATGCGACAATGGATTTTCTGACTGGAGGAGAGGCCGTAAACGGCCATTGTTGGCATCCCTTCGTCGTATTTGCCGTTTACGTTTCCAGCTTTATGTTGTTTATGTTTATACCGCGCGATGTGGGGTTTTGGATGCCGCCAAAGATTGCTTCTCTGATCGAAGGAGAGGAGTTCACCAGAGGGATGCTGGCCGGAGATACAATGAGGGTGATGAGCCGACAAGGGGACCAAGGATTTTGATGGATGACGACGAGGGTAGTAAGCGTTTTCGAGAGAGGAGAGGTTTTGGAGGGAACCCAAAACCAGTAGGGCCAAGTAACATTGTGAAATAAGAGAGTTTGACATATTTTAGGTGCAAAACGGTGCCGTTTTGATTTCTCCTAAGAAGACTAGTGTTTTATAAAACAGTAGTCTTTTCTTATTATTTAACTAGGTATTTAAAAAACCCAAGTGTTTTCTTACCTTTTAACTAGGGTTTTATAACACACTAGTCTTTTGTTACCAACAAAAATATCATTTAGCTTTTTTCTCAAAATCCGACCGTCGGATCAACATTATTTTTTGCATACTTGATGTGTGTACGTGGAATATCTAATCCAACGGTCGGATTCTCAAATACTTTTCTCATACTAGAGGTTTTATAAAGAATGATTAAGAACTTTAAGAAACTAGCTAGGTTATTCAAATTTAAAAACAGATGAGTCAAATCCCTCCCTAATGCATTGAACCAACTTGAGAAACCGATCGTTGGATTTGATGCTCCACTTATACGTATCATGAATGCAAAAAGTCAAATTGATCCAACGGTCAGTTTTTTATAAAATAGACTGATGATTTTTCAGTGATTTTTCATTATTGTTCACTCTATTTTTTTCCAAAATTGCAAAATCTGACCATTTGATAAATGTGATTTTTTGCATTTATGATGATTATACGTGGCTTAACATTAAATCCAACGGTCAGTTCTCGAAATAGCTAGATGTTCATCAATTTGAAAAGTGAGGGTTTTAACGAGGGTTCCAACCTCGTGATAACTATTTTGAAAATGGAGAGAAAAATGGGATAAGTTGATGAACCAAAGACGAGGGGTTTTATACAACCCTCGTCTTTTCTAGCCTTTTCACGAGTGTTTTTTAAAAACTCTCGTTTTTATTGTCTTTCTACGACAGTTTTAGAGAACCCTCGTCTTTTCCCAAAATTTCTTGTCGTTGTAGCCCATTTTTCTTGTAGTGATATTTTAAAAAAGAATAGAAAATAGAAAATCAAATATTTTCTATTTTCTATTTTCAATTTCCACATCATTGTTTTCTTCAAATAATAAATTAACAAAACATATTTTTTAGGTTAATTTATATTTGTTCTTATTTTTAAAAATAAAATGGTATCTTACGTAAATAATCCTAAATTTTCCAAATATTACGTGAATAAACTTGGGAAAAAATTATTTATGTCAATGAACCTATTACTGTTTTTTATTTTTTTTATTTTTTGACGAAATTGATTTTCTAATAATCAAAATTTTGAATTTTTGACTAATTTTGTACATAATCCCCAATTTTATATGTAATCCCAAAAATAAGCACAATCTCCAATCCCCACTTTAATCTAGTAATTCCCACGAGAATACATAATCCACAATCCCCAATTTGATGAAGAATCCTCTAAATTTTGAATAATCCCCAATCCCTAAATTTTGAATAATCCCCAATTTTACCCACCTATTACAGTAGAGAAACCTTGTCATAATTGTAATCAAACAAGTTTATTCATAGGCTTGTCCTTCCTCTTCCTCACACCCCGTTTCTCACAATCACCAGGAGGCTATGTTATTGATGAAGACCATGGCCTCTTTTACATGGTAAATTGTGGATGGTACGTTCTAATTGACCATATCATGGCCAAAAACTTGTTGCCCTTGCCCCTAGGAACCAAGGGTATGGAGTGAAATATGCAGAAGTTATTTTCATTCAATACTGCATCTTTGACTCTTTGTCAATTGTATAACTGAAGTGAGACCCGTCATGGCTGCTCATCCCAATTGGTAGTCTTGGTATATATTCACCGGGCATGGACAAAAAAATTGATTCAAGCCCACTAATTGGCACTCTTCTAAACAACCTATGTGTGCTCACTTGCCCTTCCTGTTATTGTGAAATTAAAGGTTTTATTTTGTAAGCAATTGAGACCTATTTTACCGTGAGGGTGCCAGCTAGTCTAGCTGATAAAGTCTATTGGGGATTGTACCAGAGACTAGGGGTGGCAATTTGTGTAAACAAGTCGGGTTCGTGTCGTGTCGAGAGGTATGTATTCTAGCATATGGGTTAACACAAACACGACCTATTTATTAATTGGGTCATAAATTCAATCACGAACACGATCTGTTTATAATTGGGTTGACACGAACCTAACCTAATTAACCCATTTAATAATTGGGTCGTGTTTAAGTCAACACGAGTATACAACCAACCCAACACATTATACCACAATTAACATGAAATGAACCTACTTACTTTTTTACTTATATTTAAACATCAAAAATCATATAAATTTCTGTTAATCAATACAGTTTAAGTAAACATCCCAAAATGAAAATCATATAAATTACTTGTTATACTGGTCAAAAACGGGTTATATGAGTCGGGTTGACACGAACATGACCCATATATTAGGCGGGTCAATTTCAGGTTACACGGGTTGATACGAAACCGACACGCCTAACTACATGGGTTATGTGGGTTGACCCGATTCTGACCCAAACACGATTAGGAATAACCCAAATCCACCATCTTCATGTACAATTCGTGTCGTGTTCTCGGGTGGTGTCGCATTTTGCCACCCCTACTGTAGACCTAAGCTTTCCTAATATTAGCTAATAGATATTGTTACGCTTCTATGTATTTGAATCCGAGACTTCTCGTCTAAAAGTGCAAATACATGCTACTCTGTCTTCTATCAGCTAACTAAGTTATTTGTTAAAATGGGCTCAAGCCCATTCTATGAAAAAAAATATAAAAACTTTATTGCATGATGTCCAGCTTGGCAGGGCAAATTGCGGCTATCTTGCATAGCTTCAATTCTTGGACCACAAATAAAAGGAGATCAAAATAAAACCTTTTGAAGATTGGAACATCCACGATTGTAGAGACCAGACTTTATAGCACAAAAATATTTATTCAAAAATTTTGGTTTGTCTGCAATGCATGCATTTTGATCTATCTCTATGTAAAGTATTTAGTACAAAACCTATGAAGACAATGGACAGGGCCAATCATTGGATTTTAGATGCTCTAGGTGAACTTCTAAAGTATTGCCCTTACTATACAAAAGAAGTTTGCGTGTGAAATTTTAGTTCTTGAACCATAATTTCTCATAACCTGTAACCTACAACAAGCAATTCACAAAGAGGGTTTTCAATAGGCTCATCCCGAACCTCCAATCATCATTATATATATATATATATATATATATATATTAAAAGGAAAAAAAAAAAAGCTAAAATCAATAATAATCAATTCAGAAAGAGGGTTTTTAATAGGCTCACCATAAACCTCCTATCACTGTTATGAATATAATTAAACTAACAACAATTTTCTTCGTCCTCCCTCATGCATCTAACCAACTTGGAACAGATACTTTGATAAACTGACCGTTGAATTTTATGCTCCACTTATACGTGCCAAGAATATAAAAAATCACATTGATTCAACGGTTGATTTTTCAAAAAATAGACTATGATAGTTTTTCATTATTTTTTACAATTTTTTTCATAATTGCAAAAACCGACTATTAGATCAATGTGAATTTTTGCATTCATGATAAGTATAAGCAGAACATCAAATCCTATAGTCGGTTTCTCAAAATATCTATTCCAAGTTGGTCAAATGCTCGAGTTAAGACAGAAAGGGAGGACGAAAAAGGAAGATAAATGGAATTTTCCTTAAACTGATAAAGAAGACCTACAACAATCAATTAACAAAGAGGCCGGGGTTTTCAATAGGCTCACCTCAAATTTCCTGTCATGATTACAAATATATCAAACAAATAAACAAAACCTACAACAATCAATTCATAATGAGGGTTTTCAATAGACTTACCCCAAATCTCCTGTCATCATTACAAATATATCAAACAAATAAACAAAACTTACAATAATCAATTAACATGCAAGAAGGGTTTTCAATAGGCTCACCTCGAACCTTTTGTCACTATTACAAATATAACAAACAAATAAACAAGACATGCAACAAATTAACAATTAATTAATTTACAATGAGTGTTTTCAATAGACTCACCCTGAACCTCCTATCATTATTCCAAATATAATTACATTAATAAACAAATTTCGATTACAATTCTTGAATATAACTGCATTAAAATGAATTAAATTCAACTATAGTTTCCATAAATGTATTATACAAAAATAGAACAATGCTACCAAGAAATCAACAAAATTAATATTCTAAAAAAAAATGCAACATCAAAAAATAAAGGCTAAATTGTAGAACATTGCTCAAAAATTTTGTTTATCTCAAATCAAGAAACTCATACTTTTTTATTTTATTTTTTTTGTTGCAAGACTGAGTTAAGAGCTTTTGGGTTTAGGATAATGCCTAATGGGATACCCTATACAATACATATATACTCAGATTTTAGCTCAAGATGATACCCCTAAAAACTTATAAAATTTTGATGCCCCAGGCAGTGGCCTCTTGGGCCTACCCCCAAGGCCGGCCCTGACAATAGACAGCGTATTCATTTGATCTTGGGGTATTTGGCCATAAGTCCTATTTGGAGATTTTTTTTTTTAAAGAATGCATTTCTATAAATTTAAATTTAATTTTTATAATGACAGATTTACCCTTTTCAATGCATTTTTTTTATGAATTTCATTGAACTGACATTGAAATTTACTGCATTTTTAATGAATTTTACTGCATTATTTTATAAATTTCTTCACTACAATAATTTTGATTTTCTGTACATTAATTATGAATTTCGCTGCACAAAAATAAAGAAAAAAAATGCTCCGAGGTGCACAATCGGAGGTACCTAATCGGGGTGCACACAACGAGCGGGGATCGAGCTTCACACCGGCATAGCTGCAATCTGACCCAGAGATAGAAGGTGCTCATAATTTCATCGAAATTTCAATGCCGATCAACTAGATCTTCGATCACGAAGACGGCGCTATTGGATCACTGATTGGTGTATCTCCACTGGATCACTACACAAACTCATATCACTGACCAGCGCGACTCCACTGGATCAACTTGAGAACCATCAAATCTAGCGTTACCATCCTCCTCCTCCTCCTCTTTCTTTCTCTCTCCTCTTTCTCTCCGATTTTTTCTCTCCTCTTTCTCTTTCTGCTTCTCTCTCTTGTGTCTTTCTCTTTCTCTCTAGTCTCTCACCCTTTCTTCTCAGCATTTTTCCCATTGATCTTTTGGAGGGTCTTTTGGGTTTAAAAGTCTCTATTTATTATTTCTTGGCGTGCATGGGAGTGCATATTTCTCAAGACTACTGTGTTCCACTTATTTTTTTAATCATATAAGTTAGATTTTAGTACAAAAAAGAGGAATTCTAATATGTAGAAGAAAATATTATAATTTAAGAGATATTTATAATGAGATGGCACACTATCAAACTTGATAAGACTCCATCACTTTATATGTGAATTGTCAATTTATGTAGCGAATTTGGACATTTTAACAATTTAAGAACCTCTTGTAATGAGTGATAAACAAATGAATAGTCTAAATTAAATGATTGTCTTTATTTAAAAGATAATTTACTTTTTATTCATGAATATAATTCTATTACTTTGTTAAATTAAAGTACAATTATATAACACGCATTGTGCATTAATTCTTATGAAAATGGCCGAGTATATTTTTCTATTCTCAATGTGGTTAGATATATATATAAAGAAAAAGTTTTAATTTCATTCCCTATAAAATTAGTGCTTGTGCCCTCTTAATTAATACATAACACTCCTCAAGTTCTATCATTTGAATACTGTACATTTAGGTGGCATACAAACCATATTACATTGAGAACCTGTTTGGATTGATTTTTTGAAGATCTAAAATCATTTTTGGAATATAAACTTAATTTTGAATCTATTTCGGTTGTAAAATTAATTATGAGTTTTAAAATTGACGTTGGTCAGAATTGATGTAGAGGATGAAAAATAACCCCATAATAAAAAACGACGATACGTACAGTGTGGTCCAAGGTGCTGGCACATCGCATCACCTCGGGAGCTTAAGGGCCATTTGCATTAGCTTTCCTTAATATTATTTTTGGAACTCAAATTTCATTAGATCTAAGAGATTGAATGATAATTACTTTTAAACGACTTAAGGGAATGATAGGATAATTGGCAAAATTCTCATAATAAAAGTGATTGTGGAAAAAGCAATAAGAGCCTCAACTTTTGCTACAATCACTTCTAGTATGAAAATTTTGATATATAAAGATATGGTTTAAAGATAACTCTAAAGAAATACCGAGTATGTCAAGAAATAATTCTCTTAAAAAAATGAACACAAATAGGGCCTAAGTAAGCCTTGACTCTCTGTAAGCCCAAATTAGTCTAGCTAGAAGCCCAATCTCAACAAGCAGAAGTTTCCTTTTGTTGGTCCCATGCTCAATTGGGCATAAGAGAGGACTTTGGAGCACTTCTCAATTGAAGAACGATTCTACCCCATATAAAAAAGAGACCACACATGGTTATGAAAGGTATGCAATTGAATTTCTCTCCTCCTTCTCTTCTTTAAATCTAAAGTGAATATTTTCTATTCCTAATAGTATTTAATTCTCTTCCACTATTTCAAAAAATAAAAGTTAAAACTAGGCTAAATATATCTCTCGTCTGGAGTTTGGATCCTCTACTTAAATTTTTATGTGCTTAGCTTCGCTTGGATACTAAAATTATAACATATCATCCAAATAGACCATAAATGCCCAAATAAAGAGACATTCTTTATAGGTACATAAACGTATAAACCTACGTGAGGAGCTGAATTTTTAACCAATATGAGATATGAATTTTTGGATGGAATATTATATTCTTTTTATAAATATCACACATGTTACATTTGGTTTTTAAAATACATATTATGAAAAACTAATACAGTATCCAACGAAAAAAATTATTATAAATTTTTAAAATCCGTATTTTTAAAATTGATCATCGAATCACCGTAATTTTTTATATACATAACATGCAAGAGAAGAATATTTAATTCAACAATAAATTTTTTAAAATATCTATCCTACCTTAATTAAAATTTTAAATTCTCACATCAAATACGTACCTTAAAAAATTTCAAAACACACAAAAACCTAAAAAGGGCAGTCGAATCCCTTGTGTGAAAGCGATTGTTACTGCTACTCCGTACTTGTAGCTTTCTTTCCTTCTATTGACTGTCAATATAGAACCTTCTATAATGCGCCACTTTTGAATTAATTGTAGTAGGTTTCCGGCTTTATCATCGAAACAACCAAATTAACGGTCAGATTTGTTGGCCTGTGAACATGATAGAGGACACCAGCCTTTACACCACAAAGATATTTATTCATTATTTATTATTAATAAATGAAAGTGATTTGAGAGCAGTATTGTAGCCAAATACATGAATGGATTTGGGACCCACAATTTGATGGCTCTTGTGTTATATAGTAGAACTCACAAGTATATATTAATCGAGCATCACTTCTTTTACACCGTTAATTAAGGTGAGAATCAATTTCATTGGTGAATGGATGGCTGAGATTTTATATTAAATTTGCTCACATGTAAGTATGATATGCATGATCAGTACACAACTGAAGCTCCATGGACCAACATGTGGGGAAGTGGCATTTGCATTGATTTTTGTAGGCTAGCAGGTCGTGAAAGACGCTTTCACAAAGGAAAATGATATCGTCACCTGGAGTGTATGAAGGTATATGCCCCACAGCCAATCATCTATGGGTTATATGAAAAGAAAAAAATTAATTAATTAATTGTTCGTAGAGATTCTCTTAATGTGGTCCAATTATATTCTAGGATTGACCTACCTACGTACTACGCGGGTGATGATCACTGTCCATTTTCAGACAAGTCCATTTGATTCTTCGGAGGTTTTTTGGGGTTCGGGAAATGTTTGGTGAGAACGCGTGAACAACTGGAAAACTTGACTTCATAAACGCGGCCTCTCAAATAACTAAAATACTTTATTGCCCTTACGGTATCAAAATTGAACACATTTTTTAATATATATATATATACACACACATAAATATTTGAATCAACACAAAATGATTTTCGCGAAAGTTAGCATAAAGTTCATAAAGAATTGTGTAATGTATATTTTTAAAAACTAACTGTTGGATTAGATAATATTGTTATGGATGTCACGTCTGCCAAAAATCTCAGTAATTTAAAATCGACATATCAAAATATAGACTATGAAAAATTTTGATAACTCAAAATTGTCACAGTTTTTCTCATTGATATATCTAAGAAACTGACTGTTCGACACTGTGATTTTTTGCATACAGGACATACATATGCATGGTATGTAATCTAATGGTCGGTTTTTCAAAATATGTACCCCACAATTACCTACTAATTCATGCTAATAATAAAGTCAGCATGTGTTAATAGGAACATTTCTATATATATACTAGCAAAAATCTTGAGCAATACCCGAGTTTAAAAAAAAAAAAAAAAAAGTCATTCAAATCTAAACATTTATTAATTCATAAATATTATGTACGGAGTACATCATTCTCTTTATGTGCAGTTTTGAGTAATAATTGTTATACATTTTATATTCCAATTTACATTACTATGGAAGTAATGAATTTATGACATCTATACTACATATAAATATGTGAATGTGAAAAAATCTTTTGTATCCCTATATAATTATAAAAGTACATAAATAGGCATTATCTATTAAAATTCCTCCCATCACAATAAATGTCTTTTTTTTTCATAAAATGAATTAAAATTATTTATGAATATTAATTTATTTTTAAGTATAACTCAATTTTTTAAACATAATTTCATTGAATTTCATCAATAAAATTTTTGTTAATATGAAATTCTACTAAATCGAGTAAAAATATTCTTAAGTAAATTAAATTTCTTTCAAATTATAATTCATTTCAAGATAAAATATGATTTTTTTCAAACAATTAATAACTATAAAATACCAAATAAATTCTTTTCTATTTCTTATTTCAAATACAAAAATAAATATAGTTTTTCTAATATTTTTCGTACTCTTTTTTATATAAATTTATAATATGAAAATTTTATAATTTATTAAGTTCAAATGTATTAATTTAATATCATTTTTATACAATTTAGATTTTTCAAAAAATTTAATCAGAAAATTTTAATAACTTTAAATATTTATTTTTAATTACATTGTTCACATTATATTTGATTTTTTAAAAATATATTTTTTTCTGCAAAAATTTACACATGCAACGCACGTGGTGCATTTCTAGTATATCAAAAAAAGGGGAAAAACACTTTTATCATTCATTTCTTGGCCTTAGCTCTCTTTGGAACTTGATATTTTTTACTTTCTGCAACGGCTTTCCATCGACATTTTTCCCTTTCGCACTATCTTGCATCCAATCTTCCATAAAATAAGCATACTTTGGCCATGATATATAATGAAAACATGATTTTGACATTTTATGGAGGATGTGCAATGAAATACTAAAGAAGCTCTCAAAGCATACTGATTTTTTTTTTTTTTTACAGTGTCAATATCGATATTAATAGAATTTTTAAAGATTATTTTATGAAATTATAATAAAAATGGTATTAAAAATAATATTATGACTCTAGATGAAATATCAAAATTCTACGCATGGTATTTTTTCTGAGAAAAAAAAATAGAACACAAAATTATTTAATAAGGTACCATTATAGAGAGATATAGGCCACTTAAACCAAAAGCTGAGTAAAAAATAATGTCCCTAATAACAATTAAAAATCAAAGTTCAATAGAAAATTAAATATATTAAATTTGATAAAAATGCAAGGAAATTAAATAAGAATAAATTTGATGTTCAAAAATTAATTTAATATACTAAATTCGAAAGAAAAGTTGAGAAATTAAATGGGAATAAAATTATCCGTCCTGACAAGTCTATAACACTTCTCTTGAAATGGCTAAAACGTTAAGCGTTAAACAATAAGTAGAAGATGGAGTAGTAACTACAATTTCAAATAAACCTCAAAAGAATGGAGTTGAAAAGAATATATGTGATAATAAATAGAGTTATAAAATGAGGTTAATGAATGCAAATTTTAGATTTAAGTTGAATTCCACATCCATCAAATCAAGAAACGGAAAAACTTATTAATAGTGAGCAAATCATACTTAAGAGGGTTTTTGAATTGTATAGCTTAGCCACTAATAATTTGAACATTCTTGTCAACATAGTTGAATTGAATAGGATGAAAAAAATATCCATATAGTAAATCAATTTTATTTTTTTTTTTAATTGGGGCTAGGGTAAATCGCTACCTAATACAACCTAATATTTCGAATAGGCCAATCAAAGAGAAAGCCACCCATCAAATAAAAGTGAAAAAAGAGAGTTAAGGAATAATTATGTGATAAATTAAAGAAAAAAGAGAGTTAACAGTCCACAAATTCTCCTCATTTGTTACTTTCATCAACCTAGAAATCATGTATTAATATTAATAATATATAATCTCACAAATTCATGAGCTCCAAAACTAAACGAAGATTTGGTGTTTGACCTATAAGCTTTAATGAACTTTTAGAATATTTTTTTCATAACAAATGTCTAGTGCATATTTGGGGCAGAAATTGATAAAATAAAAAATCTCTAGTCCATGGAAGGAGTTGTTTTTACTTGGCTCGGCACAGTCTACATTACACCTCATACCGCTACCACGTATCTGAGTGGTTATCACAAGCTGTGGTTTTTTTTTATAGGGTTTGTGAATTTCATTTTCCTTCTTATTCCATCAAATTTCAGTTATTGATAATAATAAAAAAATAACAATACGTTTAAAAAAAGTACGTATAAGATATATAGCATAGAATGGGTAAACAATGAGAAGTATTAAAAATAAATAAATAAAAAAACCTCAATAGAGATAGAGAGAGAAGAAAAAAGAAGACTAAGAAGAAGAAGAAGAAGAACTAACCATATTAGGATTCTGAAATCTATTAAAAAAAAAAAAAACACACACACACACACACACACAAGAAGGTATGAGAAGTAAAACAAAAAAACATAATATATATGTACATATCAAAAAGAAGAAGAAGAATAATAAAAAATAAAAAAAAGATATTGATACCTGTAAACTGGTCGTGTTACACTGAAACTCATCTGTGAGAATTTGGTCCGTGGAGAGAGAAAAGCGTGGAGACTGTGGAGAGGAACAACTGTTGTGGAGAGTGAAAAAAACCAAAAAAGTTTAATGAGAATATAAACCATGAAGCCCTAATTATTAAAATGAAAAGTCAAAAGTGGGGAATAAAATATGCATGAACAAATTAGTAAGGAATAAGAATAGTGAATTAAGGAGAGAAGAGAATGGGGGAGGGAAGCGAAGTGAGGGTGTCACATAGGAGGAACTGCTCTATATATAATAAGATAATCCCGATCTTGTGCACATATGCTGACTTTCTTTAAAATCAACGAAAGTCAACATAATGTCTTTTATTAATCGCATGTGGGACTTGTATTTTGAAATCCGATAGTTGGATTAGATATTCTCTTGTTGGATGTCATACATGCCAAAAATCACAATGATTCAATGTTTGCTTTTCATTATACAGACTATGAAAACTGTGACCGATGAAAACTGTCACAAATTTTTTCAGTGATCGTTTTGAGAAATTGACCATTAGATCACCATGATTTTTGACATATATGACATATATAAGTATAGTAAATGTTCTTATCAGTGTATGCTTACTTTAACTAAAATAAACATGAAAGTTATAGATAAATATAGGTTGCGTATTTAAAAAACTGATTGTTGGATTATATACCATGAGAATATGCTGACATGATCAGAACTGTATATATATATATATATATATATATATGTCATTTATTTATTTTAACTATTTTCTTTAATTATTTAATTCTCATCCATCAACACTAAAGATTTTTTGTTCTCTGCTTTTTCAATAGAGTAATGCTATACATCGCTACAATGTATTATTACCAATATCGCTACAAGTAGAAAATGATGGTAGTTTTGGAAAATTACCGATAGATAGTTTTGAAAATTCACAGTCTCTCTTTCTTGCAGCGATAGTTGTAGCGATATTTTATCATGATGCATAACATTTTCATTTTCAATAATATGATAATATATTATGAAAAATGTAGGGATTCTTGCCGACAGAAATTTGATGTACGTACTTACATAGTTTGCTGTAGACATCAATTTAAGTGGCTCACTCCACCCTTGTGACTGCATGGCATTTCCGCTCGAGGAATCCTTGACAGTACTGCTCATGTAATATTGGTTTAAGTGATTAATTAAAATTAAAATTTGAGTTAATTAAACTCATGTAACACCACTATAATTCAAACTTACATGATCTCTTTTATCATCTCTATTTCAAATTCGTTGTCTAATGTAACAGCTAACATAACAATATCATCAGCTAACATAACAATATCATCAGTTATGGAAATATACGAAATTAATGTGACAACTAATGTGGCATACATCTCATATTAAGTGTTTCGTCAAGTAGTAAAGCCATGTTTTGAAAACTGTTTTTTATTGCATACACTACTACAAAAACTGCCTATAACAAGTGTTGTAAACCCTCGTCTTTGTGCTAAGACGAGGGTTATAAAAGAGTCGTCTATTCCAGGGTCGTGAAAAAAAAGACGAGGGTTTCGAAACGCTCGTGATTTTGAACAAAAGACGAGGGTTAAAAACCCTCGTGTTTTCTAACAACAACGAGAGTTTTGCACCCTCGTCTTTTCTAAAAATAACGAGAGTCTTGGACCCTCGTCGTTTCTAAAGACAGCGCGTCACCTTTTGGTCAACGACGTGAGAATTTACGAGGGTTTTGAACCCTCATTATTTTCATTTCGTGCTTGGAATTTGAGAAAAGACAACGGTGTAAAACCTTCGTATCTTGTCTTTAAAAACCTTTTTAAAATTATTCCTTTTGGATTATGCAATCACAAGATGACCTGTGACCTGTATATGACCTGTAACCTGTATACATGCATATGACCTATAACTTATATACATACAATCACATACACAAACACACCATTAAAGTATCTAGAATAATTAAAAAAGAAACAACTTGCAATATATATAAAGTCCAAAAATCTTCAAGGTATACTCCGTATATGATATATAAGTTAAAAAGTGGCATGCATGACACTCAATTTGGAATCCTAACTATTTATATATACATACATTCAATCAAGTCATCCTCTATTGGAAAAACAAATCCTAAGAATGAGACAAAAAATAAATCATGCACTCGTAGAAACTAGTTCCTCCATTTTCTGGTGTGTAGCATGGTACGTATCTTGGAAACCTACATAAATGCAAGAGATAAGCATGGTTAAAAGATATCCATTTTTGTATCATGTAGCTATACATAGAGGTAAAACATAACGTGGAAATCGTTCTAGCTATAAATTGTAAATTAAAATAAGCATAGTTAAAAGATATCCATTTTTGTATCATGTAGCTATACATAGAGGTAAAATATAACGTGGAAATCGTTCTAGCTATAACTTGTAAATTAAAGGGACGTGTCTAATAATTTTTCTCCTAAGGCCTGAAAGATTGTGTTGAAGAATGATACAAGTATAGCACATTCATGCATGATGTATTATATATATATATATATATATATATATATATATATATATATATATATATAGCAATATTATCTAAACTTTAAGTTGTGTACATTATACTTTATAACACTTTGAATATAATGTTTTCTTATTAATTAATCAATAGTTCAAGATTCTATGTAAAGAAAGAAAAATATTCAAATCCAATTAAGTCTCTATCCAATCTCCAAAAACTATATAAATTATAACGGTCTCAACCTAACATAAACCAACATATTTACTTTAATTACGCTTTTACACAATTTGAAGAAATATATAGGGAAATGAAATGTTATATACCGTGGTAGCAAAAGAAATTGAATCCACTTGGGTTGCATCGAATGTGAATGTGTATTTGTACAACCCTATCATCCTTTACATATTCAACCTGAATATAT
>JAESVK010064880.1:5489-19538 GCA_017140935.1 Hamamelis virginiana
ATATATATATATATATATATATATATATATATACACACTGTGAAATGATCTTGTCAGCAAGTGCTGACTCAGCAAATGTCCATGGCCGTTTGATCTTGGCCATGGTGTGAGATCTAAAGGCCACGGAGTGTTTGCTGACTTTAAATGCTACTAGATCATTACTCTATATATGCTATATCTATTTGGAAATTGGAGAATATACTTGGAAAGATACGAGCCTACATTTTAAACTCAAATAGAAAGGCCGGAATTACGTCTTCAAAGTGCATTTATGGCAAAAGTTTTGAAACAACACCAACTAGAAACAAACAATGGGTTTTCAATGGGATATTTAAATCAAGTTGTAATTGAAACCAAGAATTTTCAATATTGGCACTTGCAATGATTGTGCGAAAAAAAAAAAGGTGAATTTCACATGAAGCATAGAAATTAAAAAATTGGAAAAAAAAAAAGGAAGAGAGGAAACAATATAATATATAATGTATAGAAACAATTTAAGAAGTGAAATAGTAAAGAATGTGGAAAATATATTTACCTAGTGCAGCATAATCAATCGATCCCCTTATTCCCAAGGAACTTTCTTGGCTTTCAGAAATGTTAATGGAAACTTTCTAAAAGAAATCTTGCTAACCCAAAGTCACCTACATGTCCAGTCATATCATTGTCCAGAAGAACATTGGTTGGCTTGAGATCACAGTGAACTATTGGTGTTTGGCAATGATGGTGAAGATACTCAAGTGCACACTCAACATCAATGGCGATGTTTAATCTCTGAAGAAGATTAAGATTTCTAGATGCCTCACGTCCCTCTTCTGTTTCAATAATTGGATGCAACCACTCCTCTAAGCTTCCATTGACCATGAACTCGTAAACCAGAGCCTTAAAATCGTTACCACGCAAATCAATACTTGAACATGCAGTTATAATCTTGACAAGATTTCGATGCCTAATATTTTTCAAGGCCTCACACTCGGCTATGAAACTCTTAGAAGCTCCCCGTCGTAGAAGGTTAAATACCTTCACGGCAATAATAGTTCCGTCATGATCAAGAATTCCTTTATACACAGACCCAAAACTACCCACACCAATCAAATTAGCTGAAGAGAAACTATCAGTTGCTTTTAGGAGACTTGTATATGACTCTTGCAAAATTGAGTTCCCTGAAGTGCCCAATGCAAGTTCTTTGCTTTTCTTCCTCCATAAACAAAGAGATAGAAAAGATAGCACCAAAGTAACTCCCACAAGCCCAGAAACGGTAGAGATTATCACTTTCAAGGTACGGGTCAATCTTTTCTTAGACTTTTCAACGCTACATCTAGGCAACTGGAATTCAAGTATACCACCTCAGAGCTTATTGTTTCCAATTATAGAAGTTGCACTTGCATTCTTAAAGACACCTCCAACTGGTAACACACCCGTAAAATCATTGAAAGATAGGTTCAAATTCCGTAAGAATTTAAAGCTCTCCAAATACTGTGGAATTAAACCTAACAAATTATTACGAGAAAGATCTAAATCGTCAATCCCTTTCAATGACTTTAAAGATCAAGGAATGGACCCCTGCAAGTGTAGGAATAGTAAACTTTCACAAGCACCAAGACTGCTTGGAATTCCACCCGATAACATGTTATCAGAAATGTCCAATTTACCAAGACTTTTCAAATTTCCAACTTCTATGGGAAGGGAACCAGTTAACCAATTTCTAGATAGGTCAAGATAAATTGATAAGGATGAGAGACCAATGACTTGTTGGGGTATGGCACCACTAAAGTTGTTCTGAGAAAGGTCCAACAACAAAAGGCTCTGGAATTTCCCTATACTTGAAGGGATGCTTCCCTGGCCTGAAGTTCATTTCCATTTAATTCGAGTTTGATTAACATCGTTAAATTTCCTAGAGAAGATGGGATGTTCCCAGCTAATTGGTTGTGGTCAATACTCAAAATCGCTAACCTTTGAAGCTTTCCAATTTCAGTGGGGATGTTACATGTGAATCGGTTATCCAATAAATACAATGCTTTCATGTTGACGAGTTGCCCTATCCCACTTGGGATGCATCCATATATTTGATTGCTATCAATTGCAAGTTCTGCAAGCTTGGTTGATAAGTTACATATAGATGTAGGCAACATCCCTCCAAAATTGTTGGCATTTACATACAATTCCTCCAATTCTGTGGCATTGGTCAAATCAGACAGAAATTTCAAGTCACCAATTTCCCCCCTTCCGAGACTATTATCATAAATGAAGAGATCTTGAAGATTAAGTAGGTTTTGCAAAGTAGGCACTTGTCCGGTTAGTTTGTTTCCTGAAAAATCAAGTATTGCTATATTTGACACATTGGATATTGACACAAGAATGGATCTAGTAAATTTGTTAAGGCCAACGGAAAAATATTGGAGATTAGGAAAAACATTGCCCAAGTTTGATGGAAGACTCCCTTGAATTTGGTTTCCTAATATGTCAAAAACTGTGAGACTAGAAAGATTGTAGATTGAGGAAGGGATGGTACCAGACAATCTATTTAGCCCCAATGAAAAAATTGTTAAGTTTGTCAATCGGCCTAGAGAATTTGGAATGCTTCCCATAACGTGATTATCAGATATAGCAATTGCCACAAGAGACGAAATGTTACCGATCGATTAAGGGATCTCTCCTGTTAGATAGTTTTGCTGTAAAACAATAAATTGGAGTTTGACAAGGAGCCAAATATTTCATTAGGAATTTTCCCTACCATATTGTTCCGACTAAATGCCATGTAGACGAGGTTGGAGCAACTGGATATATTAGCAGGAATTTCTCCACTAATGGAATTATTATGCACCCATAATATTCACAATCTCTTCAAATGCCCAATTTCTGGAGGGATTTCATGACTAAAACTATTGTTGTGGAAGTGTAGTACCTGAAGGAAGCTCAGATTTCCTATGTGTGGGGATATGGATCCTTCGAGTTTTTGAGAATGTAGGTCCAACATGATGACCCTCTGATGGCGATGACCGCATGTAACACCGTGCCACTGGCAAAAGTTGATGGATTCATTCCAAGAGTTGAGGACCCTGTGAGGATCATAATTTATTTGAGCTTTGATGGCTAGTAATGCAAGTCGGTCCGTCTCATTCCCTCCCAACCCAGAACAGCAAACTAGAATACTAAAAAGCGACCATATTATGCTTAACGTCGTCACCAAAACCCCCATTTTTTGCCTTTCCTTTCCTCCACTTCACCACATTTCCTGGTAATTAAGAAGATAGTCATATATGTGAGACGGGAAAAGGAACCACATTTGTTAAAACATATCATGCTATGTTTCAGATTCTCTAAATAAATTAAACATATATTTATTTAAAAAAGACGATCGAAGATCAATTTTCAAGTTCTAATAGAGGAAGATTCATGGGAGCAATTCAAGATCTTGCTAGATCGACTTGATGTGAGAGAGGACAAATCTGGTTTAAAGCATTTAGCTGATGGTAATATAAATATATATAAATACTAGAAATAATGCATGTGAGTTGCATACGATTGGAAATCTTTCGATGAAGTTTATTGATTACTTATTTTAAAAAAAAAAAAAAAAGAAGAAGAAAGAAACATTTATATTTAGCTGAATTGTGTATAGTTTTCAAAAAATCAAAATAACTTTCCAAAGGCAAATAGATTTCCCAAGGAAAATGCTTCTCATTAAAAATACCAGTTTCTAATTATCCTTTTAATTCACCCAAACAGGAGAAAAAAAAGGATTGTAAATCCTTAAGTCCTTGACATGAGCACTTATATATACCATTAGATTTCAGGACATTTGTAACTAGGTATTAATGGATTTGAGTTGGTACATTTTAATAAATGAGTTGAATTTGGATTATCCAAATAAGCGCAATTATAAATATTGGGTTTGAATTTGGATTACCCAAATAAGCCCAAACCCAGCCCTCTTCATCACCACATTGTGAAACTCAAAACAATGATCACCAAGGATAACCACTATAATTTTCTTCTCTCTTATTTTATTTTGAACTTTGTAGAGAGAGAGAGAGGGAGTGACATGGTTGGGGGATGGGAATATATATATATATATATTCAAATAACAAATCGAAAGTATCCAGCATACATTAAAAAAAAAAAAAAAAAATTTTTTCAAAAAAATTTAAAAAAAAAAAAAAAACTTATTTGGAAATAATTTTCTTGAAATTGAAAATAATTTTTACAATCCTTTATTAAGAAGACAAAACGAGTATTATAAGGTGCACCTTCTGTAAAGTAGTGTAAGGTTTGCGATCTATTTAAGACCAATTGCAAAATGTTGTGGTGTCAAAATAGGTGGATCGGCCCGGCCCGGCCCATTAATAAAGTGGGCTAATGGGCTATTGGATTGGATCGGAGTTGGCCCGTTAAGTTATCGAGCCTGTCAAATAAGAGGAAAAGACCTGTACAATTCGGTCCATTAGACTAGTCCACTAAAATAATGGATCGGATCAAGCTAATAGACTAGACCAGATTGGACTAATGTATCGAGCTAACTGGCTTTTTCATCAATTTTAATTTTTTTTTACTTTCTTTTATTATATTTAAATTACAATGTAAAAATAAAAAAAATAATAAAAACAAAAACATAATTAGTAAAGTACATTAATAAATAATAATTAAACAAAAAACAAACTTTTTATTCATATTTCAAATGTATACAATTTTGGTACAAAAGAGTTTCATCACCATAGTTAAAAATTAAAAAGATTTAAAGATTATTGTCAAAAAATAATAATTTTAATTAAAAATATATGAGAATATTCTTAATTAAAAAAGATAATTTGTGACTTCTACTACATAAGTTTTTTTTTTTTTTTTCATTTTTCAAAAATTTAGTGAGTTCATGAAAGAAAAAAAATACCGAATAGCTAGACTCGTGACCATGCTCATTTAATTGTAATTAAGACTTATTAAAAGAAATGACCCGTAATTTGTAAAATACAAAACCCACTATTGGATTGAACAAACTTCTTATGAATAATACTATGATTGCAAAGAATCATAAAAATCTAATGGTCTATTGTTTAAAAATGCCAATGTAAAAATTGTATGTTTTGTTCTTCAAAATATCACAAATCTTTGATCATTGGATCGCTATGATTTTTTTCGAGCATGGCATTCACAATATCTTTATCTAATCCAACGTACGGTTAGTTTTTCTAAATGTTATTGGTAATTGCCTCTAATCAAGTAACCTCATTTAATTTGGTACTAGGTGCACTTTGTAATTTACTAGCTGAAGTCACATGTGTATGGCTAATTAAACAAGATATTTCTAAAGATCTATCATTGAATTGAACAAATTTCTTATGAATATCGTATTGTTAAAAATCACAATAAACCAACGGTTGGTTTTTTAAAAATAGTAATATGAAAAATTGTCTAATTTGTTCTTTAAAAATAACATTAATCTTTTATAATTATTATTCAAAAATTGACCGTTGGACTGCTCTAATTTTTTGCGAGCATGGTATTCATGAGAAATTTTTCTAATCCAATAATGTTTTTTCTAAATATTATTATATATATATATATAGTGGTTATTAAATAATTTAAATGAAATTAATTTAAATATTATCTATCATCATAAGGTATTACAAGCTAATACTTAGCCTAGTGGTAAGAATTGTTTCATAAAACTTTTATCTTAAAGAGGTATGTGGATCAAATCCCACACCATGCAATTTTATTAGTTTTATCAAAATGAGTTGAACATCCTGGATCGGATCAAATGGGCTATTAGAAGGACTAATGGGCGGATCGGTTCAGATCGGGCTAGCGGATTAGTTCGAGTCGCTTATCGGACTCAGATACAATCGGCTCATTGGACAAAAATCCTTAGCCCAGTCCAATCCATTTCCTATGGATCATATAAGCCCAGTCCATTAGTTATTGGACCGAATCGGGTCTGATCCGTTAGTTTATCGAATCGATCAGCGGGCCAAATGGGCGGTCCGTCCATTTTGACACCACTAAAAATGAATATTAAAAAACCAACTGTTGAATTAAACACTAATCTTATGAATGTCATGCTTGCAAAAAATCAAAGTGATCTGACGGTCGGTTTCTAAAAAATTTCACTATGAAAAATTATGACTTTTTTGTTTTTCAAAATATTAACAATTTTTCATTGTCCATTGTTTTAGAAATCAATCGTCGGATCATTTTGATTTTTTATAAAGATAACATTCATAAGAGTAGAATTTAATCCAACAATTAATTATTTAAAATCTTTTTAGCAATTGGCCCTAAACTAGCCGCCTTCTAATAGATTCCTTGTACTACTTTAGATATTTTTTATGGTAATCTTAACAGTTTGAAATTTTAGATTTAAAATTCAATGTGTTCTCTTATATATCTAACATTTTTTCTCCAGAACAAACATAGGAGACAATTTAAAAGGCCAATTCAGAAACAAAAATTGCAGAGTAAAAAACAAAAATCGTTCTGAACAATAGTAAAAGTTCTATTACAATTTTGGTTGCATAAAAAGTTCAGCATCTGAGAATTTTTAAGGACTATATACTCATAAGTCGTAAGTATTTTATATTATTAGATCAAACATTCCTTATAACATAATAAATAGACAAAAGAATTTAAGTCTCAGAATTTTTGGATGATTTTTTAAAAGAAAGAACATGAAAATTTCAAATGAAACTAATGAAATTAAAGAAAAAGGGAACCTTCACATAATTTGATATATAAGGAAAGCAATATAATCAACTGAACTTTTTAAATATAATCTATAATTTTTTGTTTCATTTGAAGAGCCTCCGAACTGGTTACTTTCCTTCCTTGAAGAGGATTGTCCACCGGTTACTTTCTTTTCTTGAAGAGCAATGTAAATTTCACTATGTTTGTCCATCCCACTATAATTAATTTCACTCTTAATTCTCCATTATTAAGCTTTTATTGATGAGTTTCACTCTTAATTTTCCTTCACTAGGATCTTATTGATAGCCTATCAACTAGGAATAGATCTGTCAACCATTATTTTTTTTATTTCATTGTCAATCAACAGAAGTAAGGGTGTTATTTGTCACATTTTGTAACTATAGGTGGACAATAGGTTGTAATTAAAACCATAGGGAGGTATTGTGTAACACAGTGATAGTTCAACTTGGAATAAGTATTTTGAGAAATCAATTGATAGATTAAATGTTTTGATTATACATATCATGCATGCTAAAAATTACGTTGATCCAACTATTGATTTCATACAATTTTTGAAAAAGAAATTGTAAAAAGCTATAAAAAATTATAGTTACACAATTTTGAAAAACTGACTGTTGGATTAATGTGGTTTCGGCCGAATATTTAATCCAACAATCAGTTTTTTTTTTTTAAATACCTATCCAAGAAAGTAAGAAAATAGAGTAAAAAAGAGGTGGAATAGAAATATTATATGAGAAAATGCAAAATAAAAGGGGTATGTATTTAGAGAGAGAAAGAGGTAGAAAGAGAGAGAGCGAGCGCTTACATAACATGGAAAACTTGCCATTGCTGCCTCCAAATCTCAAACTCACAGCCTTAGACTTTCTTGGATCGAAAACAAGACCATCTCATCAATTTGACACGGCTGTGTCTATTTGGAGAAGTGTTTGGGTTTGGATTATGTTACTGGCTAATAACATTAGCTCGTTAAGTAACTTATCTATGCATGCTTTGAAGATCTTGGAAGAATTTAATTTGGAGAGTCCAAGAACTTCAATGAGGCCTGGAAAAATTGTTAAATGGTCTAGACCTCATACGGGTTGGGTGAAGCTTAATTGTGACGGGAGTTGTCAAGGTAATCCCGGAAATTCGGGAGGGGGCGATATTATTAGAGATTGGAATGGCATGGTAAAAGGGGCTTTTTTTAGCCTCTTATGGTGTAGGTACGAATAATGGCGCGGAAGTGAAAGCAATTTTGGATGGTATTAGATTGTGCAAACGACTCCATATGGTCAATGTGATTATCGAAAGTGATTCTAAAATTGTTGTAGATTGGATTCGCAACAGAAGATGTACGTTATGGTATCTTTGGGATTTTTGGGAGGTTTTGTAAAAGGAACTTGAGGGGATAATTTCGTGGTGGCTCATCAATTTCGGGAAGGTAATAGTGCAGCGGAATTTCTTGCTAGAGAAGGGGAAATGGGTATGATTGTCACGTATAATGGTAATCAAGATCTTCCCCGGTTTTTAAAAGGTATTTTGCGGTTGGATTATTTAGGCCTTCCTTATTTCCGTCATTAGCTTTTATTTAGGCTTATTTAGTTTTTTTACACGTCTTTTTTCAGCCTGTTAGATTTTTTTGTGGTCTTCTTATAGGCTTGTTTAGTTTTTTTGTCTCCTTGTTTTATTTGTTCGATTTTGGTTGGTTTGCTTTTGGGAGGTTTTTTATTTTATATTCTGTAATCTCCCTGTTTGATTGGCTTGTATCCACGGTATTCCTCCACCATAAGTGAGGGTATTTTAATAATCTTGGGACGGGGCCACTAACATGTGGCTACCGGCCGGCTCTTTGAAAAAAAAAAAGATAAATGCTAATAGGATTATTTCACAGCAATCAATATGATCTTAATTTATAAATTAGCCCTCAGGGAGCTTATTATTATAGAAGTGACTTAAAGTATGCATGACAATGATTGGATAACAACCGTATGTCATTTTTGGATATTAATTGATAAATAGAAGGATTTTATGGTAATAATTTAGCAAGTTTAGAGCTATATATTGTTTAATATCTGTATATTATTAGTTATGTGGTCCAAGAGTTGATTGATTAAAATAGTAATCCATTGAAACGAAAGAATAGAAACCCTTGTGATACGTACAAATTATTCCTAACCCTAATGAGATAGTCGTAGAAACTTATAAATCATTTAATTTCAGGGAAAGTTGATGAAACTTCTTCAAATCACGTTAACACAAGTCTTGAAGGAATGTGAATGCTGACAATTTTCTTCTAAAGATTTGAATACCCAAAGAGTGGAAAGCAAGCACTTGTGGGTATTGTAGTCATCCACTCAATTGGTTCCATCCACCACTTTCCGACGCTAAGATTTGATAACAAAAATAAAAGAATGAAAAAGAAAAGACAGAAATTAGGTTGTCATATTTTACTAGTCTACAAATAAAAAAGAGAAAAATACATAGAAATGATCCAACAGTTGATTTCTCATATAGATCACTGAGAAAAACTGTTATAGTTTTTAGCCGTTTAAATTTTCCACAGTTTGTATTTTGACACTACTACAAAAACTGTCAAAGGGGACACTTTTTTTTTCCACATTAAGGACACTTGTGGTAAGTGTCCCCAAAAGTTACTTAATGCAACACTTTTTAGAAAGTGCCCCTATTAGATCATGTTTCGCAACAATTTTATTAAAGTGTCCCCATAAACCTAGTATTAACAACACTTTAAGAAAGTGTCGCGTAAATGTCCAAAAAAAATTACTTAATGCGACACTTTTTTAAAAGTGTCCCTATTAGCTCATGTTATAAGGACACTTTTAATAAAAGTGTCTCTATAAATGCAGTGTTAGCAACACTTTAGGAAAGTGTCGCTAAATTTTCTCAAATTATTTTTAACTTTTTAGCCTTTCCTCTCTTTAGTAGTCCCGCTCGCTAGAGATGGCAATTTTCTCCATCACCGCAGGGATCCGCCCCGCCCCGCCCCTATAGGGGCTTTTTATTTTTATTTTTTATTTTTTTTGCAGGGTACGAGGCAAAAAAAAAATTGCCCCGCTGGGGTACGAGGCGGGACAAGTTTACCATACTGTAAAATTAGCCTTACACCTGACTGTTGGATTAGATACACTTCATATGAATCTCGGGCTTGCCAAAAATCAGAGTAATCCAACGGTCAATTTATGTGCAATGTCAATTTGAAGATTTGTGACTTTTGTTAATCAAAATATCACCATTTTTTGGTGTTGATTTTTTCAAAAATTGACCATTGGATCACTATGATTTTTGGCGAGCATGAAATTCAGAAAAAATATATCAAATCCAATGGTCAATTTTTTAAAATATATTTTAAAATATGTTATATAATTTTTCAAATATATATTTAAAATACTATAATAATATTAAAAAAATTGAATTAAATACCCTAAACGCAGTCGTTTGGGTCTTCGCTTAAGATTTTGGATTTGGCTCAAAAAATCTGGGTTTGGCGCTAAAGGTTTTGGTCCTCCCCGTATCCCTATTCAGTTTCCCAGTCGTACTCTTCAAAACCCACAAACACTCCCTCATCAAACCTAACCCCTTTCCTCTCTCTCTCTATGCCGCCTCTCTCTTGGTGTCGTAGACAGCTCGCCGGCCTCTCTGCTTTCCGCCGGCCTCAACCAAGACGCAGGTCCTCTCTCTCTCATCTGTCATGCATACCAAACCCTAACCCTATTGACGAAGCTGATCAGTCCACATGTTTTTTCAGAGCAGTCTCTGATCTACAGTTGGAGCTTGAAGTTTCAAGCTCAAGCTAATGGGAAGAGGTAGCAAAGGTAATAGAGATTCCATACACTATATATTTGCATTTGAAGAGGTAGCAGAGGTAAACTTGAAGCCCTAGATTTCAGATTCTCCTCCTCTTGTTCTTCTTAATTTGTATTTGAATCTCTATTTGAAAATGTTTTTTCAAATCCTTTGATTCCAATCTATTTTTTATTGGATAGACACTATTATTTCCACTTTTTTTTTTCAGAAGAAAATATTTATCCCAATCTTGACAACAATAGTGGCAGAAGCTTTTGAATCATATATTTATTTTGGTGACTCTACTCCTGATATCAAATCAATTTAGAGGCAGAGTAGTTAACAACTCAAGAAAATCGGACACTTGTAACCTTGGAAATATTACTGTGGCTGTTGTTGCTTGAAGTAAAATTTATGAGCTTATGTTTTCTGCCCTTGTTCTCTCCCTTCTGGATAAGGTCTAGTGTTCATCATGGATTTAACTTGATTTGAAAGGCTATTCCCTTGGTTCCTTCTTTTCCTTTAATTTGGGCATATTTTGTTTTCTTTATTTTATATAATTTTAAATATCTGTTATTCTATTGTTCATTTCAATTCCTATTGAACTTCAGAGCTATAATGGCGGAGTATTCTGGTGCTGTTCTTGGAGTATTATCCGCAGTATTATATGGGCAAAGGGGCCGTGTTTGGAAAAAGGTACGTCTCTTAGATATGCTAAAATTTTCAATGGTTTTCAGTTCTGACTAATTTCTTTGCATTCAATTGAATGCCATAAGGTACAAGAATTGAATTGCTTGGACAAAAGTCACATTTTTTTTTGTTTTGTTTTTTTGTTTGGAGAGAATTTATGCTTAGGTTTTTTGTATGACATGTTTATCCTGTGATTGGGGGTAGATTTATTTCTCTTCTTCAAAAGTCATTAGCCACATTGCCCAAATCCTTACTTCATGAATTATCAGTATTATATTTATAACAAAACTGCAAGTGGTTGATAGCTTTATAAAATCTTGGTTGAGAATGGACTAGGTAAACTGGTTTCAGTGTCAAATTTGTTACACGGCCAAGTTCTAATCTAAGCTTTACTACTTATATAGGAATCAACATATAAAATCTATTGTGTTGATTCTATGTTATCAATGTAGATGATCAGATTGAAAGTTTATATATATTTTTCTCTAATAAGATAGGTGTTTCCTCATCTTTGACCAGGTGGGTGGGCTCATTGCTATGTTGGCATCTTTCTACTTCTTATCCCAAGGGTGGGCCATGGCCACACGTTCTCCATTCTATATCCTCTTGTACATTGAACTTTGTATCATATTTAAATTTATACCAAGCTAATAGGATAGGTGTTTTAGTATCATTACTTTTTTTTTTGGCTCATTCCTTCTTTTCGACTTCAAACCTTTTCCGCTTACCCGTTTTTCTTATTGTGAATAGTTATCTTTTTTTTTTTTCTTGCGTATGATGAACTTAACCAGAAAAAACCATTTAAAGATAGCCTTGATACTGAGATTCAGACAGAACAGGTGTTGGGTATGACTGAGATGGCAGTTCCCATTTTTGCTGGAATCTTATCAGCTCTGAGAAGGGTAATTGCACGGCGTGTTTCACTCAAGGTGCTGATATCCATCTCTGGACAGTTATCTTGGTTGTTGCCTGTTGGCCATTTATTGCAATTTTTGTAAGCTAGGATCAATACTGGTGGATTAAATTTGAGATCTAGTTTATATAAATAGGATGAATCAGTGGAGGTTCTTTGGATTTATAACTTTTTCTCTCACCAGGAATGTGTTTCTTTTCAGTTGTTTGGATCACTACCTACAATGTCATTATATTAATCTATTCTGATGGGGTTCTAGTGTGTTGTACTCATGTTGATATCATTGGTATGAACAAATATATTAATAAAATAAGTGAATGAATTGATGTTGGCAAGTCATAATTGGATGCCCAATCTAGATATTTTCAATTAGCCAGGTATTTTCAATTAGTCAGGCCTTTTTTCACCATCTCTGAATGGTTTTCCTTTTGCTCCTGACAATTTGCAGCAACATTCCCTCTGGATCTGGTACGGCGAAGAATGCAGTTGGAAGGGGCTGGTGGTCGAGCCCGTGTGTATAACACTGGCTTATTCGGTACATTTGGGCACATAATCAAGACTGAAAGGCCTGCGTGGCTTGTATAGAGGGATTCTGCCAGAATATTACAAGGTTGTTCCCAGTGTAGTCATTGTCTTCATGACTTATGAGACATTGAAGATGCTTCTATCAGGTGTCTCTACCCATTATTAGTAGTAGCTATTGCATTTGAATGCCCCATTTTACACCATCAATTGTGTCCATGAGGTTCAGAACTCATTCCGTCTTCCAAAATGAATGATTGGAAAAAGGAAAAAGATCGGTTGGTTAAAAATATTGGGTACTTGGAAGAAAAGTTCATTGTGTGTTATTTGCTGATGAGAATTTCTGTGGTGGTAAATTTTGTTTGTTGCTGCCATGAAACCATATTTTTGTTCATACCAATGGTATAGTTCATATCTAGTACCTCAAAGCAAGTTTATATTAATTTTGTCAATGGTATAGTAGTTATTCTTGGAAGTACATTCTAGACTTAGGAAACTAAATTTCCATTTTGTCAAAACATTTTGAAATATATGTAGCTTTTGTTTTGGCTTATCATTTACACTCTCCATATATACTTTGATATTTTACATTATCAACACAGGTACAATATAAAGTTATAATTACTAAAATTTGCATATGTATATTTTTCTCACAGGGGCCTAGAGCATACGAAGCCAATCAAAGACAACGTGAAGCTACATTTTGCGTGTTGAAGACTTGCGAACGAGTTTTATAAGCTATACTTTTATTGTCATTTGCTCGTGAGAATGTTTTGGATGTAATAGAACCATCTATTTTTCATTTTTTAAACAAAATTTTTGTAATTGGTAAACATGCACTTTGGATATATGTTGATAATTAAGTACACCATATTTTGCAATTCTTTTTTATGCAAGTGTAATGGTGGTATGGGTTGTTAGGAAATATAATTTTATATGCGAAAATAGGTGAATACAGGTCACTGCAAGAGGAGACAAAGTGTTAATTTGGTGATACTAGTTTATATATATATATTGACAAATGCAAGGAGTAAATGAGGACACTTTTTAAGTGTCCCTATTGTGAACATATCAAGGACACTTTTAAAGTGTCACAATTCACTGCCTCAAAGGGGACACTTTTAAAGTGTCGCAATTCACCGCCTCAAAGGGGACATTTTTAAAAGTGTCCCTGTTGGGGGCATATCAGGGACACTTAAAAAATGTCCCCGACCACCTTTAGTGACATAGCCGTTTGTGACACTTCCCAAAGTGTCGCCAAACACCTATGGGGACACTTTTTAAGTGTCCCCTTTGATAGTTTTTGTAGTAGTGCATGAGATGTTGATATCAGATCACTGTGATTTTTGGCATACATCACATATATTCATAACAAGAATATCTAATCCAATGATCTGTTTTTCAAAAATATACATCACACAATTAATTGAAGGCCTCATATT
>JAESVK010064880.1:19638-30918 GCA_017140935.1 Hamamelis virginiana
ATATATATATATATATATATATATATATATATATATATATATATATATATATATATATATATATATATATATATATATATATATATATATATATATATATATATATATATATATATATATATATATATATATATATATATATATATATATATATATATATATATATATATATATAAAGAGGTGTGCATCACAAAGAAATCTACATGGTAATTAACAACTGGTCTTCCTTGGCATATACTCCTAATTACATTTTTAATTTCAAGTTATGGAACTAAAATTAAAAAAAAAGACCTACAGGTTGTTGTCAAAAAGCCAAAAGTTAGAAGGAAGCATCCATCAAAATTGAAAATGATGGCATGGTATTGACACTAGCCCAAGTGCAAATAAAAAAGAGAAAAATACCTAGAAATGATCAAATTGTTGGTTTATCATATTGATCACTAAGAAAAACCGAGACAATTTTTCGCCGTTAAAATTTTCCACAGTCGGTATTTTGAGATGTTGATATCCAGGGCCTGCCCTGATACAAGCCAGGGAAACATCTGCTTAGGGCCCCTATTTTCTGCAATAAAACTAAGGCCCCCAAGTTGGCTGCCTATAGGTGAGAGTACTAACAAAAAAAAGCCCATTGTTTTCCCATGCAAATTATGATTGGACCTATTTTGGATTAGAAAAAAAAAATTGTGGGCTCCTTTATCTTCTTTCTCACTAAAAAAGTATGTGGGCCCTTTATTTTTTTGTCTTCAATTTACCTCTAACCTCCCCACGTGGGTTCATTTGTTTTGAAAATTTTCAAAACCCCTTCCTAACTTCAATTCCCACTTTTTAATTCATGATTTTAGTAATAACAATATATGCATCCAAAATAGTACGTAGTTTAATATATTACATACAAATTTTTTTTTTTTGGTCAATACCTAGTAGGACCCCAGTTTAGGAGTTCACTTTGGGCCTCCCAAACCTTGAGGCAGGCTCTGTTGATATCAGATTACAGTGATTTTTGGCATACATCACATTCATAATAAGGATATCTAATCCAACGGTCTGTTTTTCAAAAATATATATCACACAGTTAATTGAAGGCCTCATATTGATTTTCATGAAAGTAAGGATATATACACACTATCTAAAAAATATATATATATATACAGAAGTGCTGTTAGGGATGTCAACGGGGCGGGTTTTTGCTTTCTCAATCCCATCTTGTGAATGAAAATCATTTCCCAAACCCGTCCAAATCCCAACTTAAAACAGAACAAGGCGGGGCAAGAATTATGTGGCGCGGGGCGGGTTTTTCCATCGGATTTAAGAAAATAATTAAAATATTTTTTAAACTTCAATTTTATTTTATTTTGGAATGAACCCTAACCATAATTTCAACATATTTTGATTTCTATCTTGAATTATAGGTATTTGTAGTTAAAATATTTATTTATTCACACTAACTTGGTGGAAAGAATAGAAAAAAATAGAAATGATAAAAATCTTAAAACACTAAATATTGTGAATAAATGAAAAATATTTTAGTATAATTATATATACATAGATATTCGGGGCAGGGCGGGTTGGAGAAGCCATATCCCATTCCCGTCCCAAACCCTATAGGGTTTTCAATTTTTTTCCCAAACCCTATAGGGTTTTCAAATCTATTTCCCAAACCCTTCCCAATAGGGGTGGGGCGGGACGGGTTACCCTTTTAACCCATCCCATTGACATCCCTAAGTGCTATTATCAGGTGCACCTGATGCAAGATGCATCAAGTGCCCTCTTTTAGAGCCACTTGTTGAGCATATTTTTGAAAATTGACTATTAGATTTGATGCTCCTTTCATGTAATTGAAGGCCTCATATTGATTTTCACGAAAGCAAGCATATGTACACTATATATATATATATAAAAGACAAACCAAACTAACCCAAACTGTAAAATTTGAGCGGTTTCTTAATTTAACTTTGAAAACTGGGTCTAGTCAGTTTTGATCTCTTTCTGATATATGGTTTTTATGTAAACCAGCTTATAGTTGGTTTGAAAAAAAAATTGTGTTTATGTCGTATTTTATGGACATGATTGAACTGATTTACAGAAGAAAGGCACTTACAAAACAGTTCGTACTGAATAAAAACCAGACAGACTTATCTTCAGCTAGCCATATTTTTAAGTTTGCCAATTAAATAGCCCCTAAAAGAATAAAAATGGACTAATTTTTTGGGATTTTAACTTGGCAAAAATATCAAATATATTTTTCTAGGTTATGTTTCTTAACTTGGCAAAAATATTAAAAACTGTGAGATCGAGTTCTTGGACTTGTCATGACAAATTACGAAACAATAAAGCTAGAGAGGACCGAGAATTGACTCAAAGAATGGATAGTGCATCACTTTAATTAATATATATAAAGTGATGGAGGCCTCAATATCATGTATGTCACATAGGATAGGTATTTTGAAAAATCTATCTTTGGATTAAATAATCTTCTCATGTATGTCATGTCTGCCAAAAATCACAGTAATCTAACAATTGTTTTTCAACATATAGTTCCTGAAATACTCTAACAATATTTACTTTTGAATGTTGTAACAATTGTTTAATAGACTGTATTTTGAAAACTGGCAATTAGATCACTTTGATTTTTAGCAAACATGATATATATAAGAATATTACCTAATTTAACGATCGATTTTTCAAAATATCTGGTGAGTGAACCTTAAATTAAGGTTACTCCTTACTGATTATTTCTAATAATATAATATATTTATATATGTTGTAAATACATGGATGCACATGTGGATGACCACCTCATTCCATAACGTTTTCTCTTTCTAATAATATTAATTGATATATAGAAGGATTTTATGGTAATAATTTAGCAAGTTTAGAGCTATATATTGTTTAATATCTGTATATTATTAGTTATGTGGTCCAAGAGTTGATTGATTAAAATAGTAATCAATTGAAACGAAAGAATAGAAACCCTTGTGATACGTACAAATTATTCCTAACCCTATTGAGATAGTCGTAGAAACTTATAAATCATTTAATTTCAGGGAAAATTGATAAAACTTTTTCAAATCACGTTAACACACGTCTTGAAGGAATATGTGAATGCTGAAAATTTTCTTCTTAAGATTTGAGTTCCCAAAGAGTGGAAAGCAAGCACTTGTGGGTATTGTAGTCATACTCCATCAATTGGCATGTAGCTAGAGTAATAATTGATGTTAATTGACATACAAAACTAAAGGCTAATGGTGCCATCCACCACTTTCCCACGCTAAGATTTGATAACAAAAATAAAAGAACGAAAAAAAAAGAAGACGGAAATTAGGTTGTCATATTTTACTAGTCCACAAATAAAAAAGAGAAAAATACATAGAAATGATCCAACGGTTGGTTTCTCATATAGATCATTGAGAAAAATATTTAAAGAGGAGTGCATCACAAAGAAATCTATGTGGTAATTAACCACTGGTCTTCCCTGGCATATACTCCTTATTACATTTTTAATTTCAAGTTGTGGAACTATAATTTTAAAAAAAGACCTACAGGTTGTTGTCATGAAGCTAAAAGTTAAAAGGAATGATGGCATTGTATTGGCACTAACCCAAGTGCAAATAAAAAAGAGAAAAATACCTAGAAATGATCCAACGGTTGGTTTCTCATATAGATCACTAAGAAAAATCGTGACAGTTTTTAGCCGTTAAAATTTTCTACAGTCAGTATTTTGAGATGTTGATATCCAGGGCCGGCCCTGGATACAAGCTAGGGAAACATTTGCTTAGGGCCCCTATTTTTTGCAAAAACATTAAGGCCCCCGAGTTGGCTGCCTATAGGTAAGAGTAGTAACAAAAAAAAGCCCATTGTTTTCCCATGCAAATTATGATTGGACCTCTTTTGGATTAGAAGACCAAAAAAAAAAAAAAAAAACTGTGAGCTCCTTTATCTTCTTTCTCACTAAAAAAAATTGTGGGCCCTTTATTTTTTTGTCTTCAATTTACCTCTAACCTCCCCACTTGGGTTCATTTGTTTTGAAAATTTTCAAAACTGTACCCTTTCCTGACTTCACTTCCCACATTTTAGTTCATGATTTTAGTAATAACAATATATGCATCCAAAATAGTACGTAGTTTAATATATTACATGCATTTTTTTTTGTTAATACCTAGTAGGACCCCAGTTTAGAAGTTCGCTTTGGGCCTCCCAAACCTCGAAGCAGGCCCTGACAGTGATTTTTGGCATACGTCACATTCATAATAAGGATATCTAATCCAACGGTCTGTTTTTCAAAAATATACATCACACAATTAATTGAAGGCCTCATATTGATTTTCATGAAAGCAAGCATACACACACACTATATATATATACAGAAATGTTGTTATCATTTGCACCTGATGCAAGATGCATTAGAGCCCTCTTTTAGAGCCACTTGTTGAGCATATTTTTGAAAACTGACCGTTAGATTTGATGCTCCTTTCATGTAATTAAAGGCCTCATATTGATTCTCACGAATGCAAGCATGTGTACACACTAGCTATTGAAAATATATATATATATATATATATATATATATATATATATATTATAAAAGGCAAACCAAGCTAACCCAAACTATACAGTTTAAGCGGTTTCTTAATCTAACTTTGAAAACTGGGTCTAGTTAGTTTTGATCTCTTTCTGATATATGGTTTTTATGTAAACCAGCTTATAGTTGGTTTGAAAAAAATTGTGTTAGTTTATGCCTTAATTTATGGACATGATTGAATTGATTTACAGAAGAAAGGCACTTACAAAATAGTACGTACTGAATAAAAAACAGATAGGCTTATCTTCAGCTAGCTAGATTTTTAAGTTTGCCAATTAAATAGCCCCTAAAAGAATAAAAATGGACTAATTTTTCAGGATTTTAACTTGGCAAAAATATTAAATATGTTTTTCTAGGTTATATTTCTTAACTTGCATGTGCCTACTAAAACTCAATCATAAGATAAGGAAAACACTAAAACTATCTAAAAATAATGCAAAGTTATTTCTTGTCTAACAATAATGCAAAGTCACTCATATACAAGAAATAAATATATACGTATAGAGACCAAAACTGTGAGATCGATATAATTAATTGAGTATATAACATGACCCCACAAAGGTTTTATTTACATAATTTCATTACTAAATGATACATTATTTAATTATAGATGTAGATTAAATAATGTATGTCATGTCTACCAAAAATTACAGACAATTGTTTTTCAAAATACAGTTCCTAAAACACTCTAATAGTATTTACTTTTGGATGTTGTAACAATTGTTTAATACACTGTATTTTGAAAACTGACAGTTAGATCACTGTGATTTTTAGCAAACATGATATATATAAAAATATTATCTAATTTAACGATCGGTTTTTCAAAATATCTGATGAGTGCATGGACCTTAAATTAAGGTTAGTCTTTACTGATTATTTCTAATAATTAATATAATATATTTATATATTCAAATTCTCGTGTTGAAAATTGGTGCTCAATTGGTATGACTTGTGACGAATCCAGATCCATCTTCTTGCCTTGATTTTTAAACATGAAGCATCATTTAATTAATTATTACTTTATTAGTAATTAATATATAGTGGATGACTTTGAATATCGTACTGGTTGGGAGTGAGATGGATAGATCGATTGCTAAACACGCATTCTAGACTCCTAGCATTTGATATATATGATCAGTGACTACTGATCCCACAAAGGTTTCATTTACAAAATTTTATTAACAAATGATATATGGTTTAATTATACAGATGGATTGAACATGAATTTTGGCTTAGCTGTTTATGTTTTCTTTTATAATATGATGAAAATTGGCTCATTTGTTGTTCCTCTACCCCACTAACAGCTAACCACCAATTTCTACTTATATATATTCTCAGGCAAATATATATAGAGTCACAATCTAGTAAGCATATGCTGACTTTTCGCGAAAGTCAGCATGAAGCTCATAGGGAATTGTGGGATGCATATTTTGAAAAGTTAAACCAACCGTTGGATTAGGTACCTTTGTTATGGATGTTATGTCTACCAAAAATCACTGTAATGCAGTGTAGGCATCTCAAAGTACAGACTGCGAAAAATTCTAACTGCTGAAAAACTGTCACAGTTTTTCTCAGTTACAAAACTGACCATTGGATCACTGAGATTTTTGGCATGCCTGACATACATATGCATAATATCTAATCCAATGATCAATTTTTCAAAATATGCATCCCACAATCATTTATGAGCTTCTTGTTGTCTTTCGTGAAAGTCAGCATGTGCTGATAGGATTATTTCTCTCTCTCTCTCTCTCTCTCTCTCTCTCTCTCTATATATATATATATATATATATATATATATATATATATATATATATGATCCATTAAGGTTCGAACCTTAAGTTTAATTTAAGGCCCACTTTTCACTGGGATTGGTATTTTGAAAAACTAACCGTTGGATTAGATAATCTTCTAATATATGTCATGTAGATTTTTTAAACCGTTTTCAAAATCTTTTGAAAACAGTTCAGGAACCGTTTTTTAGGCATGTGTTGTCATAAGGTAGTACCCCTTCGAAAATGGTTTTGAACCGTTTTCATTTCTATGCATACGAAAACATTTTTGAACCGTTTTCAAATATGTCACATACAAAAAAGGTTTTGAACCGTTTTCAAATATATCACCTACAAAAACGATTTCCGACCATTTTAAAAGAATCTATATACGAAAACGGTTTTAAACCGTTGTCGAAAACTGTACATAAGAAAATGGTTTAAAACCGTGTTGAAAAACTCGACATACAAAAAACGGTTAAAAACTATTTTCAAATACATCATATATGAAAACAGTTTGTAACCGTTTTCGAATGATCCACATATGAGAACGGTTTTTGACCGTCTTTAAAAAATCGCCCCCATTTGTGGCATACATTTAATTGCTTTTCCTGTTTCTTGTGATATAGCTATACAAAATTTACTTGTTACCTTTAATACATTCCACATCAAATACAATTAGAACCTCAGCGATAATTACAACTATATATATATATATATATATATATATATATATATATATATATATATCAAAATGTATATTTTCATTCCAAATTTGCAGTACTGGCACTTCAAACTAGGACCGGCCCAAAGAGTTCCTAGTACAAATTTGTTCAAAATTAATTAATCACTACGTACCATCGCTAGCCTATATATACTTCAAACTAACATATATCTATGTATACCCAAAGTGTTCCAAGTATAAATATGTTCAAAAATTAAGGTAAATCGACGGTCTAATTACATCCAAAATAGCTCCATGTACGTTGCATGTTTTCGATTGCGCTAACTATATATGACTTTGTCTCATGAGGAAATAAAATATGTGGCATCAGGTTCTTCCTTTCCTATAATTTGCTAGTGTCATCACTGCCTGCAAACAATCACTACACTGTTGTAACACAAATTAGCTTTATTTCCTACTCTTTTTCCCTCATTCTTTAGGGGTTTTGATAGCATAACTGCTATGATTTGATACTTTTTATGTTTTGTTTTGTTTTTGTGCCTTGCAAGTTAAATCATCTCTGTAACGCCCCAACCTAGCTAACATCCATACCGACCCTTTCGGATAGGTTGACACGTGTCAAGATAGAGGTACAACCTGTCCTGCTCATTCGTATTTCCTGATGAGTTACAAGAAATGAATATATATATATATATATATAAATATTAGATAAAGTAAAATGAAATGTTATGTACATGCATTATGTCCCAATCGCTAAGTATAATACAAATAGAAATTCAAATAAAATGCCAACATCCCTGGCAATTGGTACGATTCCACCGACCGAACATATTTAAAATGTTCGGTGGATTCGTATTGAACAATTTTAATACGTACATTTAGAGGAATAATAGAACACTACAACGAATATTTTCTCAATCTATATATATCATGGTTTTAGGGATACGCTTCAACAAAATGGAGTAATGTCGACCATGAGAAAATGATATGGTCTCCTCTAAATGAATGTATTAAAACTGTTCAATACGAATCCACCAAACATTTTAAATATGTTCGGTTGAATCGTAAAAAATAAACTGATACCCACTTATAAGCTATACGTGTATGTATACTCACCATGAGAAATCTTGAGTTTGAGCATATGAAAATGCATCTATAACTATTTATTGGTAGGAAAATGCTAGATGTCACTGTAAACATAAATTTCGAATTCTCTTGAAAAATTAGAGAACAAGAAATATATGTACAAATTGTAGAATTTTTGAATTTGATATGATGTAAAATGTGTGTGAGGACAATCTTCTGTTGTGCTCCTTTAATTTGATTAAATCTCCACAAGATTTGATTTGATTTTGATCCAAGGGCTTGATGCTTGATCTTGAATTTGGCTTGGCTTAATTTTGTTGATGTTGATTCAAGGGCGATGAGTATGTTTGATCTTGAATCTAGCTTTGATGTGATGTTGATCCAAGGGCTTGATGCTTGATCTTGAATCTGGCTTCAAATTACACTACAAGGAAAAATGCCTACGAGAACAACTATTAGATGTTCTCTATTAGCAAAGAGAACATCTCTAAAAAATGTTCTCTCCATGCGTGTTCTAGTAGAGGGGGGTCAAAGAGAACAACTACTAGCTGTTCTCGTTTCGAAGCAAAGAGAACAGCTAGTAGCCGTTCTCGTTCGTCAAGCAAAGAGAACAGCTACTAGCCGTTCTCTTTGACCTTAAAAACAGAACGGCTTACAGCAGTTCTCTTTGTTAGTTTAAAAAAAATTAAAAACAAAAAAACAAATTTGAAAACGGTTATTAACCGTTCTGTTTGTTATTTTGTATTAAAAAAAATAAATAATTAATTTTTTTTGCAAAATTTTATGACAAGCTAGTAATTACACATTAAAACTTAAATCAAATATGCTAGAACCCAAATCAATACATTTGCATCAAATTATTTAAACATTACATTCAATCCCATGAAATAATTTTTGTATTGTATAATGTTAAACGTACTGTACAATTGTCACAATTAACTTAAATAATTTTACATATATTTGAGACCATCTAATCAAATGGACCGACATCATTGCTTTCTGCCTACTTAGCTAGTTGTCTCATCCTTTACATATTCAACCTGCAAAAAAAAAATAAAAAAAAATAACTAAAAAATCCGACAGTCATATAGTTATGACAATTCATATATCAAATTAGCTGAAAAACTGAATTATATATAATTTGAGAAAAAAATCCGGCAAAGTTAATCTGCTTGTTATTGCACTATTTCCTAAACTTTAAGTTGTGTACATAATACTTTATAACACTTTGAGTATAATATTTCTTATTAATTAATCAATAGTTCAAGATTCTATGAAATGAAAAAAAAAAATTCAAATCCAATTAAGTCTCTATCCAACTCCAACCCCCAAAAACTATATAAATTATAGCGGTCTCAACCTAATATGAACCAATACATTTACTTTAATTATGCTTTTACACAATTTGGAAAAATATATAGGGAAATGAAATGTTATATACAATGGTAGCAAAAGAAATCGAATCCACTTGGGTTGCATCGAGTGTGAATGTGTATTTGTACAACTCTGTCACCAAACTAACCCACATAGAAACCACCCATTCATAAATATGTTTTATAACATGCAATGGTGAAATTAATCTAAACCATAACTATATATTATTGAAAAAAAGTATGCATACTTAGAACAAAATCCGGCAGAGTTTCCTCTATAACTGCACTATTCCCCAATATTTAACCTGTGCACATATGAGTATAAACACTTCTAATATATGACAAACTCATATATTTGACACATTGGATATTGACACAGGAATGGATCCATTAAATTTGTTAAGGCCAACGATAAAATATTGGAGATTAGGAAAAACATTGCCCAAGTTTGATGGAAGACTCCCTTGAATTTGGTTTTCTAATATGTCAAAAAATTAATGTGAGACTCCAAAGATTGTAGATTGAGGAAGGGATGGTACCAGACAATCTATTTAGCCCCAATGAAAAATATGTTTAGTTTGTCAATCGGCCTAGAGAATTTGGAATGCTTCCCATAAAGTGATTAGCAGATATAGCAAGTACCTCAAGAGACGAAATGTTACCGATCGATGAAGGGATCTCTCCTGTTAGATAGTTATGCTCTAAAGCAATAAATTGGAGTTTTGACAAGGAGCCAAATATTTCACTAGGAATTTTCCCTACCATACAGTTGAAACCAAATTCCATGTAGACGAGGTTGTAGCAACTGGATATATTAGCAGGAATTTCGCCACTAATGGAATTATTATGCACCCATAATATTCGCAATCTCTTCAAATGGCCAATTTCTGGAGGGATTTCATGACTAAAACTACTATTTTGGAAGTATAGTACCTGAAGGAAGCTTAGATTTCCTATGTGTGGGGATATGGATCCCGTGAGTTTTTGAGAATGTTGGTCCCAACATGGTGACCCTCTGATGGCGACAACCGCATGTAACACCGTGCCACTGACAAAAGTGGATGGATTCGTTCCATGAGTTCAAGACCCTGTGAGGACCACAATTTATTTGAGCTTTGATGGTTAGTAATGCAAGCCGGTCCGTCTCATTCCCTCCCAACCCAGAACAGCAAACTAGAATACTAAAAGGCAAGCATATTATGCTAAACATCGTGGCCAAAACCCCCATTTTTTGCCTTTCCTTTCCTTCACTTCACCACATTTCCTGATAATTAAGAAGATAGTCATATATGTGAGATAGGAAAATGAACCACATTTGTTAAAATATATCATGCTATGTTTCAGATTCTCTAAATAAATTAAACATATATTTATTTAAATGCAAAGGCAAATAGATTTCCCAAGGAAAATGCTTCTCATTAGAAATATCAGTTTCTAATTATCCTACGAATTCTCCCAAATAGGAGAAAAAAAAGGATTGTAAATCCTTAAGTCCTTGACATGAGCACTTATACCATAAGATTTCAGGATATTTGTAACTAGGGTTGGCAATTGCAGTCCATGCCCAGGAACCCACACAAATCCATCCGCTATTAATGGATTTGGGCCGGTACATTTTAATAATTGGGTTTGAATTTGGATTATCCAAATAAGCCCAATTATAATTGGGTTTGAATTTGGATTACCCAAATAAGCCCAAACCCAACCCTCTTCATCACCACATTGTGAACCTCAAAACAATGATCACCAAGGATAACCACTATATATACTTGTTTAATTTTCTTC
>JAESVK010064887.1:0-13437 GCA_017140935.1 Hamamelis virginiana
AATTAATTCATCCATGTTAGGTTGAGCGTGCCCCTTTCTATATTGCTCGTCGAGCTCAGGAGGAACATCCTCTCGTGGGTCTATGTTCATGCCATACAAATCCAATGATGATAAAAAAGAGACACTGCAAGAGAGATAAGAAGAGAATGAATATTTCTTTTATTGATTGAAAATTGAATAACTGAACACAGAAGATGAAACAAACTGACACTCATACCTCTTCAAATGAGGTTGAGGTTTTTTATTGAAAACAAGGAAATCCTATACTTTTACAGAAAAAGCAAGGAAATCCTATTCTACTGAGGACACCTACAAGTTATCATCAGATGGAAGTGACTCGATCCCCTCACAATCATGGATGAAAGGACAATCTTCTAAGCCCCAGTTTGATAAAGGTGGATTTGTAGGTTCAATTGGGTAGATCGCCCCGACTTCATAAGTATGCAATTCGAGACACAGAACCGCCTGCTCGAACATATCTGTCATGGCACCAGCATCAAGGTCTTCAACCCAATCCTTTTCTTCCTTACCAATCTCACTAGTAACAGAATCATCGATCACTGAAGTAGTAAGAGAACACCATTCATCACTGAAGAAAATCTCGAACCCAGGTACACAGATCTTCTAATCCTCAAGGTAGCACGGTTCAGGGAAACCAGAATATGGAAAGTCATCACCCTCCTTGACAAAAGCCCCATTCAAAGTTGGTCTGTATGGCTCAAGGGTTGAATCAGGGGTTCGTCCTTTCGCCCTCGCGGAGTCTTTGTCTTTCTTCTTTTGAGCCATTTTCTTCTTATCTTCCTTAGTGGGTTGATAGCCTAGCCCATAAGGATGGATAGCAGACGGGTACTTCAAAATTTCAGCGATGCCTTGCAACCTTCGGCCCAATCCCATTCCAGGGAAAAATCCCATTCCTTTCATGATCTGTCCTACGTGCAAATTCTCATGAGGATTATAATCAAGAGGTATCAACTCCTTCTGCTCGGGCTCTCCTTCAATAGCCTGTACATACTCGAACCCTGACAGTAGCACTTCTGATGACTCCTGGCTGATCTCACAGATTGGCACTCGACTATTTCGGTTCATCTCCGTATCCCCTTTCAAAGTGACCACTGACCCCTGATAAGGAAACTTAATCTTCTGGTGAAGTGATGACGGTACAGCCCCGGTCGGATGAATCCACGGTCTTCCCAAAAGCAGATTAAAACTGGCTGACACATCTAGGATCTGAAAATCAACATTGAATTCAACTGGCCCAATAACAACTGGAAGAGTCACCATTCCCACAACTTCTCTGCGAGTGTTGTCATAAGCCCTGACAGTCTGTCCTGATGGCGAAAACTCAGATGGTTCAATCCCCAATGTGGCAGTAGTACTGAGCGGACACACATTCAACGCTGATCCGTTGTCAACCAAGACTGAAGGAACTCTCTTTCCCAAAATATCCACAGTGATGTACAGAGCTTGCAGATGGTTACTCCCACTCCTGGGTAAGTCAGATTCAGTAAATGAGATGGATGGTCCATGATGAACCGGATTTACCAAACCTACCAAACCCTCAGGAGACGTATCAATAGGAACTTGCACCTGATTGAGCAACCGAAGCACCGTTTGTCTGTGTTTCTGTGAAGCCATGAGCAATCCCCAAATTGTAATGTTAGCATGTGTTCTCTTCAACTGTTTCAGTATCTCTTCCTCTTCTTCTATGACATCTGATCGCTGACCCTTCTCTAATTCCCCCAACGGATTACTGGCTTCCAAATGAGCTGGCTTGAAATGGCGTCCGCCTCGAGTCAGATAGTCTACTTCCTCATCACTAGCCCACAGATTCTCTATGGTTTCAGGTGTGCTCATAAGATCCTCCCATTCAATCATACCGATCAAATCACTGTCTTCTCCGGTGATCTTCACGACTGAAGAGGTTCCATTCTCAAACTGTTTCTGCATGGTATCCTGACTCAACCCTTCGGGTGAAGAAGGAATATCTGGTTCAACTTCTGCAGGTAAATCATCCCACCCCGTTGGAATAATAGGTTCATCAGAAATCTTTCTCGATGAATAGAGCACATAATAATCAAACTTGCCACTCGATTCTCCTAACAATCCGACCTCCGGGTCTCCTGCTAGATATCTCTCCTTCAATTGACGTTGAGAATTCCCACTTCTAGGAGCTTCTTCGAGAACTTCAGGTTGCTCAGGTTCTTCATACTGATATAACTCTCCATCATCAAGTAAATCTTGAACCAATTTCCCTAAAACTCTGCAATTCTCCGTGTCATGCCCGAAGATGTTGTGGTACTGGCAAAAAAGCTTATGGAAGCGGGGTATGAGTGGGGTAATGAGGCCTTGGGACCGGGCTTGGTAAAAGGCCTCGGTTAAGGTAGTTTTGAGTGGGACATATGGGTGGATTGGGTGACGAATTTTTGGGTCGTCGAGGCCCAGGGCATTGATTTGAGCTGGTGGTGGTACAGCATGGGTTGGAAGAGGGTTACTGGTGACATTTGGTTGACTTGGTGGATTTGGTGGGGCAATGACTTTCTTGTCAATGAGGTCTTGGATTTCATGGCGAAGGCGCATGCATTGGTTGGTGTGATGGCCCTTAGATTGGTGGAACTGACAATACTCATTCTCCTTGAAGTTTCTGGGTAATGGATCTGGAAGAGGTCGAGGTTCCAAAGGGGTAAGGAGACCACGTGCCTTCAATTTCTCAAGGACACGTTCCAGGGACATGTATAGATTGGTGAATTGGCGGGCCGGCTCTCTAGCTTGGAATGGGCGGTTTGATTGGGTAGCCTGAAAAGGTTGGGCAATGGCATTGACTTCAGGGTTAGGTTTGCGGTTGAGAGGTGGTTGGCGGTTTCTAAAGGGTTCTTCTGCCTTGAGAGCCCCACTAGCCAAAGCATCTTCAACTTGAGTGCCAGCAATAACAAGGGCTTTGAAGTTAGGGAAATACTGCGAGAACAAGTACTTGTTGTAAATGGGCAAGAGACTCTTCAGCACCATCTGCACCTGTTCATCATTTGTAGGCCTGTGGGTCATCTGTGAAGCTTTCGCCCTCCATCTGGAAATGAAGGCAGAGAAACTCTCCCTCGGTTCCTGCTTAGTAGTCTCAAGATCCCTACGAGTCACATCAATCTCAGTGTTGTACTTGTAGTGATTAGTGAACTCATTGCAAACATCCTCCCATGTCTTCAACTTAGTCTCATCTAAGGATAAAAACCACTTCGAGGTTGACCCTTTCAATGATTCATGAAACATCTGGGCCAACAGCTCATCATCGGCTCCACGAGGTTGCATCGCCCTCACATACATCTTCAAATGGGTTTTAGGGCAACCCATCCCATCAAACTTCTCTAATTCCGGCATCTTAAAACTGAACGGCATACGGGCCTTGGGGAACAGTGAAAAGGATGTCACATCAACCATGTCATCAGACCGACGCATCCCCTTCAGGGCTTTCTCTAAGGCTTCAACCTTACTCGACAACAGGATCGGATCCCCAGAGAGGAATCTAGATCCACTGGGCTCGCTATCCAAATTGATGGGCTTAGACTTGGCTCCTGCCTGGGCCTTGGCACTGTCATCAACTTGGGCTGGGATAGGTGGATCAGAGGTACTCTTCGGGTTCTCTAAGTGGGCCTCCCTAACTTGATCTGTACTGGTCTGTTTATCTTGGGACATTTTCTTAATCTGTTCAGTCTTACGGGCCAGGGCATCAATTCGGTCCATGATAGCATTCAACACTGTAGCAGTGGTACTGGATTCTTCGTCAGCCATTGAGGATACACTCGGGGGTTCAACACTAAAAAGACGCCCTCTAGAATCACGACGCCAGGCCAGAATTCTACACCATGAAATGGGCGTTTTTAGAAAAAAAAAAAGGGACAAGTCCATGATACTCAAAACCTATTGACAGACTATCAAAGAGGTGCTATCCAAATAGAAGACAAGGAGAAAGGGGAAAACCGTCCTATCATAATTCCAACTCACTTCCCTATTTCACAAGGGCATTTCCTTAGAAATTAGGAAATAAATCGAAATCACCAATAGGGAAATAAAACATGATTGACCAAACAGGGCTCAAAGAGCAATTCCAATGACCAGTCCTTCATTCTTAGGACACTTTCCTTTGAATCGAAAGGTCTTAGTCAAAACAAGCCAGAACAACCTAGTCACAGAAAAGGGTATGTACCTTTAGAATATTCTCTTCCATCCTCAAAATAGTCCTTTCATTCTAAGGACCAAAATCCTTAAAATAAAGAGCCTATATTAAAAATATCAAAGTTTATCCAAGGGTACATATCCCTAAGTTCTAGCATTGACAAACAAGGCTCACATCAAATTGGGACAATTTCGGCAGCATAACGACGCAATTATGTGCTAAAAGAAATTTGGCAGCATAACGGCGTAGGTATGTGTCAAGGGAAGATTTCGACAGCATAACGGTACAGTTAAATACCAAAAGGAATTTCGGCAGCATAACAGTACAATTGCGTGTCGAAATTTCGGCAGCATAACAGGTGTGTGCAAGCACTGTAGGGTAGAGTGTCCTACTTGGCTGTCTACATGGACTAATGCAAAAGGTGGGTTCAAAGGTTCCTATTGCAGACCAATCCATATACCTAACCACATGTGACACATGGCGTGCCGCGTGGGTCAAACAGTACTGATTGGTCATTGATATACCCCGAAGGGTACTTGACAATAGGTTGATGGCTTCGTCATGATTGCCCTAGTGTCGAGTGGAGACAGGGATCAGGACTAGACCATCGTTTGGCAAGGCAACATCGTCCTATCACACAATGACATGCAACTAATATAACTAAAATGAATGCAGTCACACAAATGCAAGTGGTTGATTTTAATTAATTTAAGAAATTAAATAGCTCAATTAAATTAATGAAGTTTAGCCCTCGACGTCCCCAGCGGAGTCGCCAGTTCTGTGGATCAGCCTCGTGGACGGGGCTTTGGGTGTGAGTCCACATCATCACCGGACGATGTGTTTAAGGAGGTTTAGAAAACAAACAAAGGAGTCGCCACCTTATTTTTAAGGAATAAGGAAACCATAAAAATGTTTTATTTTAAAACAAAACAAACTCCATTTTCAATGAAAAGACAGTCTACAAACCAGAGTTGGATCCGGGGGCTAAGTTACGACGTGGGAAGGTTCCAAGCTTTCACTTGTAGGCACCCACCTCGCCCTAATTAAAGGACTTCTAATTTATTTGGGCTATTTAAATTTCTCAATGCAAACAATCCTAAATAATCTAATCAACCAAAAAAATAGTGATATAAATGCATTATCTATATTAGTTATATGAATAATAATAATAAAAAATATACAAACAAACCCTAAGAACCTAGGACACCCTACGGGCATCCTAGGGCGGGCTTGAGCCCTATTAGCGCCTACGTAACTTACTAGTATCACCTAGCAAGTATCAAAGTCCACGTAGTTCGACTACCCTAGGACTCTCTTATTGTAATCGATCACATCATCAAAGGTATTTCAACCTAATTCAAGACTCTAACTTCGAGAGTTTTTATTCTTTCAAAATCATTTATTTGAAATCATTTCAAATTAAAAGACTTTCTTAAAATCGAAATATTCTAAAACAATTCTTATCTTTAGAATCCAATTCCAATTAAAAATCTTTTTCAAAGATTTTCAAGAAAACAAATCATATGGAAGGAATTTCATTCCAAGGTAAAAAATCTTTAAAACATTTCAAATCTTTTGAAAATCAATTAATAATCAAATATCTCATAAAATCATATTTATTTCATAAATATTGCATCAAAAATCTTTTAGGAAATCTCTCGAAGATCGACTCTTAAATCAAATAAAATACACAATTCAAATCATGATTTTTACAACAAAGGAAATTCCTAGGGAAGGTCAAGTGACCTTCCTAGCCTAGGGTCTCTAACTAGCCCTAAAGTTAATCTAAAAACCCTAAAATACTAATGCAATGCATGCTGAAATCTAAACAAATAAGCATGTAATCAATTCTAAAAATGCATGAAAATGCCCCTAAATGCAAACTAATTAATCTATGTGAACCTAAGCATATTTCTAAGTTGGATTTGGCCTCAAAATGATTTTTAGAATAAATTTAAGGACATAAACAAATCTGGACAGATTTGAATATGTACCTTAAATTACTCTAAAAACCATGAAAACAAAGAACAAAAAATGTGAAAATGTCCTAGCATGCTTTCTACATGAATATTTTAAATTACTATGCAAAAACATGTCAAAAATTACACCAAAATATGCTTAAACGATTAATTTAAACACAAGGGAAGGATCTCACCTTTGCACGCTCCCTCGTACACATTTTATACATCCAAACCATCAAATCAATATCACAAGGGAAGGATCTTACCTTTGCACGCTCCCTCGTCCACATTTTTTATATTCAAACCATTAAGACCATGGCAAGCATTCAAATAATCATAAAAGCACAAATAAAAAGACTCAAGACTCATCACATATTAAAATAACATATTGACATACTCATATTACCATTAAAATCACCAATCAATTATCATGAGATTCGAATAACAACATAAATATATCAACATGCATTTACTCTAAACATGCTTACACATAAAATAACAACAAATCTAACCCTACTCATGCATGCATACATAAAATCACGATAAAACTCACTAATCCTAAACATGCATGCTAACATAAAATAATAACAAAACTAATCCTAAACCTATTTAACCACATAAAATCATAATAAAAATAACCCTAATCATGATTGCTAAACATAAAATAACAAGAAAACCTAACCCTAACATGCATACTCACATAGAATAATGATAAAATTACTTCTAATCATGCATACGTACATAAAATAACAAGAAAACTAACCCTAACATACATACTCATAATTAAACTAATTAACCCTAGGCATACATCCTAACATAAAATCATAAATGAAACTAATGAACCCTAGACATGCATACTAACAACAAAACTAACTTTAGTCATGCAAGCTTCATTAAATAAACACCATGTAATAACCAATATTATTCTACATATGCAAATAACTAAGAAAATATACATCTTGAATACATGAGGGTGGAGAAACAAAAAGGATTTTCATGAAAATCAATCAAAGAACAAGACCGTGGTTGAGTGTTTACCCTTCGATCTCCTTCTTGGCTACTCTTCTCCAAGCTTCTAGCCTTCGATTCTTGCCCCTTCAATGGTGTAAAGATGAAGGTCCAGATCTGTAGCCTCCTCTCCCAAAACCCTAAAATTCTCCTCCTCCTTCTCTATAACTCCATAGTGTAGTATATATAGAGCTAGGGTTCAAATCCTTGAATGGCTAGGATTAATCCCTCTAAAAACGATCCTAGGGCTTAGAATTAGTCATGCTAGGGTTTGCCAGCTGAAAACCCTTCGAGTTATATTCAAAAAATCGAACCAAATCGACCAAAATGGGTGGGGGAGCCTCAAACTTTCCAAAAATACAAAATCTGATCGAGCATGCTGGTGACCGTCCTAGCCTGGACGGTTGGCCGTCCTGGCCTGGACGGCTGGCCGTCCTAGGCTGGACGGTTGGCCGTCCTAGCTAGGACGGTCACCGTAGTGACTTCCCAAATTTGTTCCCCAAATTCTAGGGTTTGCATATTTTGGCCATATTTTGGTCAAATCTGATCCAAATTCGATGGTTCAGGGCTCAAAACGACCTTGTTTTGATTCTCCACATTTTTAGAATATTTTTGGGTTAAAATCAATTGACCATGGTCAAGGGTTTTAGCAAAAAGCTAGCCAATTGATCCGGTTGTGCCAAAATTGGTCAAATGACCATTCTTTGTTTTGTAAAATTGATCAATTAGGCTTGCACCACTTCTAAAAACATGGTTTTAATATGAAATTGGTACTTAACAACATGTTTTGAAAATCTTTTATTTTGGTGAAAACGACCAATTCACGGTCAATTTGATCGAAACCCTAATTCAGCTCATCCTTACCCGTGGGATCGATTTTGGGAGAATCTATCCCAACCATTCAAATGTTCAATTGGCACTCCAAATTCACTCCCCACATCCACATAAACCTCATGAAACAATCCGTTTCGAATTCGGAGGTCATTCGGAAATTATACGAGAAAAAGGACGAAAATGCCCTTCAAGTCGCAAAAACCCTAATTACCTATCGAGCTCTCATCAGAATGCCATGAAAATTTACAGGGATGTTCTAAAATACCTCAAAAGTCAAATGCAATACAAATGGGTTGATTCCAATCCAAATGTACACATGAAATAATGAATTGTCCTTTTCCTCAGAAAAGGGCAATCTGGGCAATTTGGTCTTTACAAGGCCAATTCCTCACCCAATGATCAGCTATTCTAGTTGATCATTTGTATGAACACATAGTAGAAATAATTGGTAAAAATGGGGTGTCCACAGAGGCCCCTCATTGGTGTTTCATGGCTTCGCCATGTAATACCAACAAAACAAAATGGCATCCCATTTTTGCCGCAACAAAAGAGGGATGATTCAACCAACTTCTTACGAACATTGAGATCTATTTCCTGAATAAATCCAGAATGAAAATAATTCTTGGAAGTCACACTTCCGATTATTTCAAAATCAATCACACTAACAAACCACAAAACAAACATTTATGTGATATCTCACTCACATAAGCATACACAAATCATCATTTTATGTGATACTTCTCTCACATAAACACATACAAGTTATCATTTTATGTGATACTTCTCTCACATAAACACATACAGGTTATCATCTTATGTAATACTTCTCTCACATAAAATAGTTCAGACTTATTATTTCTATGGTACATCTCCCATAAGAAATATTATTTATATAGTACTTCTCCTATATAAATATTTTCAAACCATTATTTTATGCTTCACATAAAACAATTCAAATTCATCGTTCACATGGTATATCTCCCATGTGAACATATCATCAATTATATGGTACTTCTCCCATATAAGCCATTATTTTATGTTTCACATAAAATAATCTCAAATCATTCAAAATGTTATTTCATGTTTCACATAAAATAACTCAAGTTCATTGTTCACATGGTACATCTCCCATGTGAACATATCATCAATTATATGGTACTTCTCCCATATAAAGCATTATTTTATGTCTCACATAAAATAATCTCACCTCATCATTTTATGTTTCACATAAAATAATCACATAAGACAATTCAAATCGCTATTTTATGTCCCACATAAAATAACTTCAAACTCATTGTTCATATGGTACATCTCCCACATGAACACAGCCTCAATTATATGGTACTTCTCCCATATATAATGTTTTCAAAATCATCATTTCAAAATCATCATTCAAAATCATCATTTAGTGGTAATTTCCATGCAAAACATGAGCTAATTTTGGAGAAAATTGACCGAAAAAACAAAATTTGAGAAAATTAAATTGGGGCACACTGGTGGCCGTCCTAGTAAGGACGGTCACCATGTGTGACCCGAAAATTTTTTTTCTTTTTAAGCCCCTCATGCTCATGTGCACTCTTGTGCTCATTCTAAGCCACCTCCAAGCTTGGTTTTGCTCCAAAACCCTAGCTTTTGATCTTCAATTCATACATACTCAACCAAAACATTGGTTCATATCCTTAGCAACACAAAATCACCCTCATCTCCTCAAGTTCTTCAACTTGTCTTCATTTGGTGTGAACCTCTCCATTTCCCACATACTCCATTCTCTTCAAAAGATGGATAGAAATCAATTTCCTCCACCTTACTTGAAATATCCATTCTTGGAAGTCAAAGCTAGATACAAGGCACCCTCATATGGAGACTCCCATCCACCATCTCTACTTTTGGAGCCTAGAACACATCTTTCATATATTAACTCCAAAGACAATGTAAGTTAAATTTCCTCAATAATTCTTGATTCATATGCAATTGATTAAATTAAAATGCTTGTTTGCATGTTGTGATTGTTGATTTTCATATCATTGTAACCTTTGGGAAGAGCATGGGAGCCCCATTTCATAGCTTCACAAGCTTGTGAATGGTGCACACCAAGTGTTTGATGAAATGCCTCAATGAAGTAAACTTTGATTTTTCAAATCAAACATATCCTAATCATGTTTCAATGATTTTTGTAGGATTTTAGAAAGTATTTGCCATGATCAATCTTCTTTGAAAATATCATTTTGAAAATATGCATATCACATGTTTGATAAAATGTCTCAATGACACCATTATCCATTTTCTTCTTTTCAAGTCATTTCATGTCAAGTAAAGTATCTCAAAAATTTTCTATGATGTTTAATTTGATTAAAACACCATCAATTTTGAATTTGAAACATTTTGGATTTTGGTGACACCACCCATGCCTTTGATAATAAATTGTGTCATACAATATGCATACATCTTTTTATAAAAACCTTTTGAAAATGTATTGATCATTTTGGCTCATTCAAAGCATAAATTTTACTTCATTCATGATATGTAAATCAATAGTCATGCTTGCATTACATTTGAATCAAAATTCCTTTAGAAATAACAACATTTGCTTTGATGTGAATATAACCCCAAATGTGCTTATGCAGCCCAATTTCGAAATCCGTACAAGATACTCCTTAGGTAAGCTCATCAAATGGTGGGAATTAATGGAGACGCGCCAACCCCAAGCCAAGGCCATTGTTGAGCAAGCAGGCTTTAAATTCTTCTTGGATTCTCTCTGGCTCGACAACATGGATAGAATGGCCATGATTGCTCTTTCTGAACTCTGGTGGGACACCACCAACACATTCCACTTCGGGTTTGGGGAAATGACTATGACCCCACTTGACTTCACTATGATTACAGGACTTCATATTAGAGGCCAACCACTCGCCTTTTATGAAGAAGCTCACGCAGATGAAGAATACTTGCACAATCTTTTGGGCGTTGAAAATGTTCCTTTGACAAAAAGAGGAGTCAGGCGCTCTTGGCTCTATGATCACTTCAGTGTTCAAAATGAAGAGGAGGGAGGGGAACCAGAGGATATTGCCCGTGCATTCATTTTGTATCTGCTCTCATGCACTTTCTTTGCAGGTACACAGAACATAGCCCCTCTAGGCTTTTTGAAGAGTTTGAAGGACACGGATAATGTTCACCTGTATGACTGGGGCGGAGCTGCATTAGCGACTATGTATCGCTCCATGTGTGACAAATCTCGAGATGCTGCCCAGGATTTCGGCGGCTTGGCTTTCATATGGCAGGTACTGATTTCACCCAATTGTCTTTCAATAGAATCTTTCCGTATTTTCATCAATTCCCTGATCTTTCTTTCATGCAGGTATGGGCATTCATCTACTTGGGTCTTGGTTGTCCTCTCTTGAAAGAGGGGGTTAACCAATGGCCATTTCTAGCTCGTTTTGATCCATGCCACAGGAAACACTCCAACCTCCATAGATATGATTATGCTGCTGCCAAAGCTATCCTTGCCGGTCTCACTGCAGAACAGGTAAAATCTCAAACCATTGTTTTCCTCTTAAATCTTCCAAATTCAACTCTCATACTCTTCATAATCTTCAGGTGAACTGGGACCCATGGGGTACTTGGAGGACTACTTTGGCTTCCCCCCACATGCATAGTGTACTTCTAACTCATAGGCGAATCTTGTTTGAGGGGCCTGCTGGCAGATACTGGTACTTGGGTGAAAGAGTCTGTCGCCAAGTCTATGGAAACATGGATGCAGCTAGAGTGCCTTTTCTGCCTCCTGCAAATATGCATCACACTGACAAACTGAAGGGTGAGGCCCTGTTAGAGTCCAAGAGAGGAGTGGATCTTTCCGCTTTCCTTTTCTCTGATGCGAGCTACGAGGTCTTCTGTCAACAATTCTTGATGCGCCCCCTGGCGACTGGAGAACTTCCTGAAAGGGTATGTAAATAAAACATCTCCCTTCATCCCTGTAAATGCAATCACAAAACTTCATCTTTATGCCTACAGAGTCGCCGTTCCCGGGGTCAAAGCTCTAGAGCTGCTGTTAGTGATGATGATCAAGAAACAAATAGGCCTCCTGCCTTGCAGCCTGCAGACTGGAACATAGAACTAATAGTTGAAGACAATTTCGTGACTTCTACTATTTCACGACCTTCAGTCGATGAGGGATATCACATAGATCCTTCTTACGAACAGGTGAACCTCCCACTGAACCAATTAACTGCACACACATTCCCACTGATACACTGACATCATTCATTTCTGACAGGTCCCTCGAGAGTATTGTCAGGATTACATTGATCTTACTACCACCATGAGGCGTGACCTTCGCAGGATGAGCTTAAGGACTTCCGCTCTCACTCGTCAACAGGTAACTTCAAATCACATTCTCAAATTCATCTTCCTTCCCTTTTCACAAACTGATCAAACTGTGAACACCGTTTCAGGTACCTGACCCACCACGTCATTCTTCAGCTGGCGAGGGATCTAGCAGAGGGATAAGGAGGAACTCTCGAAGACGTTGATCAATCCTCTATGAGACACGGGGTTTCACTTTGAAAATCATATGTAATTTGTAAACATTTGTACTAAAACAGGTTTTCTCACTTTTATGGTGTATGTACATGACTGGAACTGTTCTGGCCATTTTCTGCTCCGTTCTCCAGGTTATTCTGCAGTAATTTTGGTAGGGCTGAAACACACTTCTTTCTATTGGGCAATCCGACTGCTTCGCCAAATGGGGACCAAACAGAAGATTCCATCTCTCTCAGAGCATACTTATACTTCCAAGGCGATCTCTCCATCATTGGTGAAGGCTTTGATGTCAAGGTGGCCATCTGTATTGCGCACAACTCACATTGATTTCTCTCATGGGCCTTTTGAACTGGATGAGGCTTATAGGCAATGGTTATCTCAGACTGTGGGTACTCAGGGACAAGAAATGAAGGCTAGGATTTCAGGACTTATTGAAAGTCTCTCATCTGAAGAGCGAGGGGACACTTCGTCACTTCCACCTAATGCTTTACAAGTAGTACTTTACAAGAGAAGAAAAAATGATGATTCTGAAGAAATTTCAAGGAAGGAACGAAGGATTTGACAGAACTTTTGAAACATATTTCCCATGCTTTTTATTTAGAATGGATGGAATTAGAATCATATGGCATGTAATAGACCTTTGAAAGGTTTCTCTTCATTTCATGAATAAAAGAATTCTATCTTTTTAGTTTTGAATAAATCACTGCAAATAATTGCAATTGAAAACAAACACAGGGTTGTTTTGCCATAGGAAATTGGACCGCACCCAAGGTAACTTTATGGGCTGCATACATATCTCCATCCTTTGAATATTTCTTTTCTTCATAAAACTTTCAACTTTCTTGTTTTGAATACTTGGAGAATCAGGTCCTTGTAGTTCATGGGATCAATTGAAAAGCGTTTTCTTTTTTTTTTTTTTTTTTTTTTTTTTTTTTT
>JAESVK010064896.1:0-14731 GCA_017140935.1 Hamamelis virginiana
TTTTTTTTTTTTGCCCCCTTTTATAAAACAGAAAAGGAAGAAGAAGTCATCTATGTTTTAGTAATTGATGGAGATGATGATAATGCTCGCCTGTTCGGATTACTCGAGTATGTTCTACTATTTAGCCTCTATTTATATTTGTAATGATGACAGGAGGTTAGGGGGTGATCCTAATGAAAACCCTCATTTTGAATTGATTGTTGTAGGTTTTCTTTAGTTTATTATTTTAATTATATTTGTAATGATGATAGGAGGTTCGGGGGTGATCCTATTGAAAACCCTCCTTTTGAATTGATTCTTGTAGGTTTTAATTATATTTGTAATGATGACAGGAGGTTCGGGGGTGATCCTATTGAAAACTCTCCTTTTGAATTGATTATTGTATCATGTATGTCTTGTTTATTAGTTTAATTATATTTATAATGATGATAGGAGGTTCAGATTTTGTGAATTGATTGCTGTAGATTTTAGCTTATGAAAAATTAAGGTTCAATAATTAAAATTTTGTAAAAAAAATTTTTTTAGTCAATAGGGGCATAGTTTTAGGAGCTCGCCTAGGGCATCCAAATCCTCAGGGCCGGCCCTGCACTTGTTAAGCATATTTTCAAAAACTGACCGTTGGATTTGATGCTCCTTTCATGTATATCATGTTTGCAAAAGTATTCAGACAAAAAAGTTTGAATGCGCAAATTTTATCTTGTAAACTTTTCTGATTAAGAGTAGTATGATATCAAAAGGGCGAATGGAAAAGAAAAGGTGCTTTGTAGCATAGGAATTTCCCCAATCGTATGTCAATAGTCTTTTAGTCATTCTCATATCATTATTTTTTACAACTGCAGCTCTTGGGAGTGGAAAGTCTCTGCCTTGTTTGGTTCCAAGTGTTGATTAAATGTTGTATTATTGCTTTGAATTGTGTTCATCATAGTGGGGTTTGGACTATATAACAGATGTTTATAATTTCAGAGCATTTGTGTCAATGCTCTTGTGACTTTTAAGGTTTTTTTTTAGCATGATTTAATAACTCTTTCACATGTATATAATATTAATTCATTCTCTGCCTCTTAGGTACAAAATTAAGTCACATTAAATTACATGTTATGCTTGATATGTTTTTTACTTGTGAAGCTATATGATATTCAATGGGCACTATCTATGATATATGCAAACTTCTCTGATTCGAGCACAACATTAATTTTTTCTCTTATTTCTCTTTCATGGAAATAGAAAGTTAAATGTCCAACGAACATGAATCAGCTTCGTCCAATTAGTCTATGCAATACAACTTACAAGATCATAGCGGAAGTGCTTGTGAATAGGCTGAGAGAGGTTACGCCATCAGTTATTAGTGAAAATCAAAGTGCCGCCTAATTACACGTAATATTTTGATTGCTCACATTCCTTGAAGAGTCGAAAAAGGGTAGAAATTAATTATCGTGTGGCTGTTAAATTAGACATGAGTAAAGCCTATGATAGGGTGGAATGGAGCTTCCTACAGGCTATATATGATGAGTAGTGGATTGCATGTAAAAGCTCAGTTTCTTTTCTTTTTTAATTAATGGTGAAAAAATGGGGTTCTTGAAACCTAGCAGAGGATTAAGGCAGGGGGGCTCCATTATCACCGTTCATGTTTCTGATATGTGCAGCTTTATTGAACTCAATGGAGGGTGATGGTCAGTTAAATGGAGTAAAAATTACTAGGCATTCTCCATATACTAATTACTCATTTGTTGTTCGCTGATGTTTCTTTGATTTTTTTTTGTCGTGGCAGTTATGAGGACTGATACCCAATTGAATAAGATTCTATGGAGGTATGGGGAGGCCTCGGGCCAACAGATTAATTTTGGCACTTATATGCTCCAATACATTAATGCAATATTTTGATATTAATTTCTCACCTTTGTGTATGACATGGCATGCATAAATGGTAAGTGTCATTTGAGTTGTTAAATTTAACATTAAAATAAGTTATTTGGATGTCAATGCCAAATTTTGGCAATTGCAACTCATATAACAACAACCTATTTGAAAATGCTCTTAGATTTGCTATATTATGTACGTCTGGAGTCGTTTGGAGGGAGGCATAGATAGGAAGGGATGGGAATTTTTGTCTTTTCTGTTACTTCTATTTGCCACTAGCCAGCACCTTCCATGGTCAATATTACTTTGATTGGTAGATGTTAGCATCTACCTTAAACATCATTTGGATCACGTTGATTGTGTTTTTGTGCTAAAAATATATTGCTATGAATATGGGTTATTTACCCATACGTGCTTTTAATAAGTTTTGTTTACCCAAAAGAACGATTTCGCATATATTTTTTCACTTTATACAAATTAAAAGTTTTTTTTATAAATTTTATTTACCTAAAAGTCCTAAGCGCACAAGACCAACTACACAAACAAAAAGGCACGCATCGGCTTCAACGTCAACCTCTCCTAAAGCATCCAAAAAAAAGCATCCAACCAATTAGATCATTTGGATGTCCCAATATAAAAATGTTTGTGCAAGATAATGAGGTAAGCAAAGGTGCCCTATTTTTTGACAGAAATTGATACATTTGCATATTCAGAGGAGGTTTGTTTTAGGAAACTGCTATGTTTTTTTTAAAAAAAATTTATAAAATTGATGCAAAATTTTCGGAGATGAAATGCATCAGTTTCGGAGGTACTTGGACTTTTGGATAAAAAAGAATCTAATTAAATCCAAAATTTTGGATAAAAAAGAAAGAGATACTAGGACTTTGGATAAAAAGAAATTTAAATTGATACTTTTGGATAATTTTCTCTAGAAATAATTGCAATTGTATACCTGGCTCGATTGCTCAGCAATTTTTCTAAGTTCTAGCAACATTGCATAAAAAATAAAATAAAATAAAATAAAATTCGCATAATAGAGGGGCAGCATTTTGCGGAAGGTGAGCATTTTCCAAGAAGGAAACTTGGGAGGAGTGCATTCTAGTCAACATTGGCAGCTTTATTAAATTAACCAATTTTAATATGATCATGAACTAATTACTAATTAGTAACAACTGGCGGAATCTTTAGTCCCAGTTTGCAAATTAAAATAATGAGTTTTTGTAATTTTTAATATGATCAAAGAAGAAAGATTGCAGAAGACATGTGCTTGTATTGGCCGATGATCCGAAGTCCACAAGATCTTCCAAAATAATGCACCAAACAACTTGATTAGACTTGTAGACGGATGGATGATGAAAAGATTTTTTTTGAAAAAATTAATAAATAAAGAGATTTAGGAATTATTCATGACCAAAGAAAGTGCTGGAGATTGGCCGGAGTTTTGACAGGGACTGAGAGTTATCATTAAAAAAAATATAATAAAAAGAACAAGACCTATACAGTAAAAATCCTGTAATTAAATACTCTTTTCGGTCTGCAGTGGCCTCATATGGAAAGCGAGGATTTATCGGACTCTGATAATTCGGACACCTTGTTATTTGGCGGAAAAAAAAAAAAAAATTTTGGCATAAGACATATATAACTTAGAGGACTTTAGCCAAGATGAGCCTCTAAAACAAAAATAACCAAAATTGCTTTAAAGGCCTATAAAAAGATAAATAGCCTTCTAAAATCACTAATTAAAGTAATTTTTAATTTCAGACCTCAAATAGAATGACTAATGGCTAAAGTAATTTTGGCTATCAATCAATAATTAGTCAAAATAATTGGAAAGTGGGAGATAATGGAACCTTGAGGTAATAACTACTGATCGAGAAAAGGAGAGGGAGTCAGGGAGGCATTGGGTAAAATTTAAAACTTATAAATAGGACCTATGGGTAAACACCCCAAAATATTAAGTTTTTCAATCAACATTCACCAATCAAGGAGCTTGAAATGCTAACACTCAACTGTATGTCTTGTATGAGCAATTCGAACTATTTCTTATATCTGACTTTTGCAAAATAATATGCTATGTACAAACATCCTATTTTTGAGTTGTTTTGTTTTTTCCTGTACCCAAAAACTGCAATATCAAAGTATAATGTACCATTCCTTTAGGCATTGCTTGAGCGAGGTACCCAGACAAAAAAGCTTGAATGTGCAAACTTTTCTTTCATAAATTGAGTAGTATGCCACTCAATGCTTCAAGGAATCGTGGATCATACTTTCTTATGTGTGGGAAATTCCATTTTTCACTTTATCCAAATTAAAAATCTTTTTTTATAAATTTTGTTTACCTAAAAGTCCTAAGCACACAAGGCCAACTGCACAAATAAAAAGGTGCGCATCGCGTTCTACTTCAACTTCTCCTAAAGCATCCAACCAGCCTGTCAAAAAAAAAGGAAAAAAACATCCAACCAATTAGTTCATTCGAATGTCCCAATATAAAAATGTTTGTGCAAGATTACGAGGTAAGCAAGGGTGCTCTATTTTTTTGATAGAAATTGATACATTTGCATATTCAAAGGTGGTTTGTTTTAGGAAATTGCTATTTGTTTTTTTTTTTTTTTTTAATTTATAAAATTTATGAAAAAAAAAAAAAAAAAAAAAAAAAATTAATTAAATTTATAATTTTTTTTCCAAAAAAAAAAAAAAGGATACTAGGACTTTGGGTAAAAAGAAATTTAAATTGATACTTTTGAATAATTTTCTCTAGAAATAATTACAATTGTATACCTAGCTCTATTGCTCAGCAATTTTTATAACTTCTAGCAACATTGCATTAAAAAAAAAAAAAATTCGCATAATAGAGGGGCAGCATTTTGCGGAAGATGAGCATTTTCCAAGAAGGAAACTTGGGGAGGTGGAGGGCACTGTAGACAACATTGGCAGCTTTATTAAATTAACGAATTTTAATATGATCATAAACTAATTAGTAACAACTGGCGGAATCTTTAGTCCCAGTTTGCAAATTAAAATAATGAGCTTTAGTACCACCAAAGAAATATAATAAAAAGAACTCCATGCAGTAAAAATCTTGTAATTAAATACCACTTTGGTCGGCAGTGGCCTCGTGATACTCTTTTTGGTCGGCAGTAGCCCCGTGTGGGCAGCAAATGCGGGTCGTGTGGGTCTTCATTTGCTCCAAAGTCACTTAAGTGAGTCAAATCTAATCTCCGCTGTTCACATCATCCAATGGCCCAAAACTTTTTTTGCTGATTTTCATTAAAATCAGCATTTGTTAGGAATAAAACTGTGTTGTTATATAGCATTTTATCAATAAAATTAGTGATTAGAGAGAGAAAAAAATAAAAAAATAAAAAAATTTCTCAGTGATAAAAAATAAAATTTAGACAAGTGATTAATTAAACAAGTTAATTAATTTAATATTATTAAAAAATTGTAAAGTAGAAATGGTCCCACATTTCACTACCACATTAATGTATAAAAAAAATTATAGAAAAGAATAGGATAACTTATATTAAAACGGGTTACACATCTGACATCCACTCTTATCTATACTTTAAAAAACAGTTGGTCGTGAGTTGTAAAGTAGAAATGGTCCAAGATTCCACTACCATTTTATAAAAAAACATTTATAGAAAAGCATACCATAAATTATATTAAAATGATATCTGACATACAGTCTCTTACTTTAAAAATATTTGGCTGTGAGTTTGTAAAGTAGAAATGGTCCCACATTCCACGCTCATTGTATATATACAGAGATGATAGAGTGCACCTGATATAAGATGTATCAGGTGATTATTTTTACAGTCACTTGCCAAAAATTGACTGTTAGATTAAATATCTCTCTTATTTTAATCATGTTGCCAAAAATCACAGTGATCCAATGGTCAGTTTTTGAAAAATATTACTGTAAAAATATGTATTTTTTTTTCTTCAAAAAAATGTTACTATTTTTTTTACAGTCGGTTATTTCAAAAATCCATCATTGGATTAGTGTAATTTTTGATACGCACAACATACATAAGAGGGTATTTAATCCAACAGTTAGTTTTTCAAATAATTATTTGCAAGTGGTTGTAGAAGAGGTTACATAATGCATCAGGTGCACCTAATGCTTCTTGCTTCAGGTACTCTCTTGTAGAGCCACTTGCAGTGAAAATTTTAGAAGATTGACCGTTGGATTAAATATCCATTTCGTGTATGTCATGTCTGTAAAAAATTACAGTAATCCAACGGTTGATTTCTAATAAACTAACTATGAAAAAATGATGACATTTTAAAGAACAAAAAAGTCATAGTCTTTTGAAGTTTCATTTTTAAAAAATCAATCGTTGAATCACTGTAATTTTTGGCAGACACAACATATATGATAGGAGTGTCTAATCCAACGGCAGTTTTTCAAAAATTATCATTGCAAGTAGTTCTACAAGAGGGCACCTAATGCAAGAAGCATCAGGTGCACCTGATATTAGAAGCTCTGCCTATTTATATATCTATATCTATATCTATATCTATCTATACTATATATAAAAGTGTGAATGTGGAAAAATCTTTTGATTGACCAAAATATCCCCATATAATTATAAAGGTACATAATAGACAATATCTCTTAAAATTCCAACCATCACAATAAATACAATTTCTAAAAAAGTATTGAATTAAAATATATTATTTATGAATAATAATTTAATTTTAAGTCTAACTCAAATTTTCAAATATAATCTCACTGAATTTCATCAATAAAATTATGTTAATATAAAATTTTATTAAATAGAGTAAAAATATTATTGAATAAAATTTTTTTTTTCTTTCAAATTCTAAAACAATAGCTTTGAAAAAAAAATACGGATTGTAAGAGAGATACGGATTAAGAGAGAATTCTAGCAGTTCTTCAAGGAATACTGAACCGGACCATTTCACTTCTTTTTTTTTTCTTTGTTGAGAGTCTCAATACGTTGTCTTTAATGTCGTCTGGTATATTATGTAATAAACATATTATCATCTTGGTGAGTGTGCTTAGAGCCACTTGGACATTTAACAAATTAAATTAAAGAGCTAGGATGAAAGATTGCTTCTCTGTCAACATTTTCTTTTATAAAGTAGAAATGGTCCTACATTCCCCTACCAAACTAAGACTTGCCTTTTGGGGTCGAGCAGTATTCTAATAAGTTTTATGAAGTAAATCTTAACCTAGTCGATCTACGATCTAGTCAGCATATGATGCCAAACGCAACCTAAGGGAATAGATTTGCAATGGATTAATTAATCCACACCTTACATGCATCATTCACCATACCCCCCTCTCTCGCTCTCATTCAGAAAAGAAACTCCCTTTCCTTCTGTAAAATCATGCCTGAATCATTTGTGTATGACATTGCTGAGCAAGTTTTGGACAAGTTTCGGTCCGTTGCTCGCCTAGAAATTTCCTCGGCATGCGTCAAAAGGGAGCTGAAGGAGCTTGAAGACACCTTATCAAGTATTAAAGCAGTGACCTTGGATGCTGAAGAGCAGCAATCAAAGAAATCCAGGCTGAGATATTGGCTGCAGAAGTTGAAGGACGTTTGTTATTATGCCGATGATGTATTGGATGAATTAGAGTATGAAGCTTTGTGGCAGAACGGGGACATCAAAAGAAAGGTAGGCAACTTTTTTTCACGTTCAAATCCGCTTGCAAATAATGCAACTGCAAAATTTCACTTAAAAATGAAAGAGATTAGAAAGAGATTACATGAAATTAAAGCTGAAAAAGGTAACTTCCATCTCACCGAGCGTACTGAAGATAGACATGTCATGAAGAGGGAGAGGGAGAGGACGGAGACCGACTTTTCTCCTCAACATTATTCAGATCTTATCATCGGAAGAGACAAGGATAAAAAAGCAATTGTTCGCCTCTTGATGCACGCAAGTGATGATGAGAATGTTTCGATTATTTCTATATATGGAAAGGGTGGTTCTGGTAAGACCACACTTGCCAAATTGGTGTATAATGATGAAAGGGTAGCTAGGCATTTTCAGTTGAAAATGTGGGTATATGTCTCACAAGACTTTGATGTTAAAAAAGTGACCAGAGAAATTATTAGTTCTGCAATTCATTCAGATTGTGGCGATATAACTTTAGATGAAATGCAAACTCTCTTGCAAGATACTGTTAGGGATAAAAGGTTTTTACTCGTTTTGGATGATGTTTGGATTCCAGGTCTATGGAATGAGCTGAAACAGAATTTAATGGTTGGTGCCAACGGAAGCAAAATCATTGTAACAACACGCTTAACGGACTTTGGTTTTTATATGGGCACTCTTCATCAATACCACCTACAAGCTCTTTCCCTTGAGCTGTCTTTGTCGTTGTTTATGAGTTGTGCATTTAGGAAAGGAGACATGGATCAGTATCCAAACCTAATGGAAATCGGGAAAGAACTTGTGAAAAGGTGTCAAGGCCATCCTCTGTCTGCAAGGATTTTAGGGAGCCTTCTCAGTTCAACGACCGATGAACATTATTGGTTGTCTATAAGAGATAGTAAGATATGGGATTTTCCACTGTTTCGCAATGGCAGTACTTTACCGGTATTGAGATTGAGCTTCAATGCAATGCCATCCTACTTGAAACGATGTTTTTCCTATTGTTCAATTTTCGAAAATGGTAGTGAAATTATTGATGCTGACTTGATCCAAATGTGGATAGCACAAGGGTTTATCCGGCCATTTAATGAAAACCAAGAATTAGAAGATATCGGCCATAGATATTTCGAAACGCTATGTTCTTTATGTTTCTTTCAAATTGTTGAACAAAAATCCTTGTATTGTACATTTAAAATGCACGATCTTATACACGAATTTGCTCAATCTATGGCATACCGTGAGTGCCATAGAGTATCTCGCGGTATCCGATATATTCGTGAAAAGGTTCATCATGTGTCATTTTCTTATGATTTTGAGGTGATGAAAAAAGATCTTACACATTTCTTACGCCAACTACACAATGTCCGGACCGTTCGGTTTCCGGTTGAAGGGTTGCAGCGAACTAGTGAGTACTCCTTGGTAGAAATATGCATCTAAAGATTCAAGTCCCTACGGGTGCTAGATTTGAGTTTCTCACATTTTGAGGTGTTTCCATTTTCCATCGGTAACTTAAAGCATTTGAGATATCTCAATATATCCAACAATCGTAGCATTAAAAAACTCCCTACTTCCATTCGCAAGTTGCTGAATTTGCAAAGTTTAAGACTTGACGGTTGTTGGGAACTTGAGAAGTTGCCTAGTGACATAGGGAAATTGATCAACCTCAGGCATTTGTTATTGACGACAAAGCAGATGTTTTTGCCAAAGGAAGGAATTGGAAACTTGAAGTCTCTTCGATTTTTGGGGATTGTAGAATGTGCTAATCTAAAATCTTTGGGTCAAGGGATGCAAGGCCTCACTGCTCTTCAAACATTGCTTATTAGTGATTGTGGGAATTTAGAGTCTTTGCCTTCTAGTATGAAGCACCTGACTGCTTTAGAGACTTTGTTGATTGAGAATCGTGAAAAGCTTGTCCTGACAGAATGGGAAGAAGACATTCAGGACCTCAGGTTGAGCCTTCAAACACTGTTTATCACAAGATTACCACAATTGGAGTCTTTACCCCAATGGCTTCAAGGGGCTAAAAACACTTTACAGCTCATAAGTATTCGAGATTGCTGGGACCTCAAAGCATTGCCAGAGTGGTTACAATATCTCGGCTCACTTCAAAAACTGGAGATTTCCTTATGCCCAGAATTGTGGGCTCTGCCGGAGGGGATGCGTTCCCTCACTGCACTAAGGGAATTGAAGATTGAAGATTGTCCCGAATTGAATAGAAGATGCGAAGAGAGCAGAGGCAAGGATTGGCCCAAGATTGCTCATGTCCCCAAGATTATTTGTTTTGAACGAAATTCTGAAATGTTTAGGTAAGAAGGATTTTTATTTTTATTTTTTTTATTTATTTTTTTTATGTTCTATTTCATCAAATTCAATTTAACTTTGCATTCTGCATGCTCCATCATCACTATATATAGTCTTCTCCACTCCTTTTGTTCTTCTTTAAGTTTCTATTTCTATTGCATTCTGTAGTTTACATAATGTTTTGTATCAAATTTGCTATTGATTTTTCTTCTTTCGTATATAATTAGGTCGGTATTTGTTAAACTAAATTACATGTTATGTTATGAAAGGATACTTGTGGTGGTTTCTGCTATGCTGTAAATGGTTTCTGATATTATTGTTTCAGACCTGAATGCTTGTTATTTTGGTAATAGTTATTATTTCAAGTTCAATTAATCAGTTATGAAGGAAATTAAATTTTTTAAGTTTTCCTTCTCCTTCTATCTTTTCTAGGCAACAAAATACTTTATTGATTCACAGTTGATGTGTGTGTGTAACATATAATATTAGTTTGACTTTTTGTAAATCAAATGTCCTGTAACATTGTAAAACAAAGAGGCAGTCTATGCTGATCAAGTTGCTGACAAACAAAGTATGGTCCATTAACAGTTAAAGTCTTTTCTAGGAACCATCACATGTATACTAAAATAAAATAGGGGAAGAATCAGGTTGATTCGAAGAGATTTAAATGTCTGATATATATGCTAATGTTTCCTTTATTCTTTTTCTTTCAATGAATTGTTTCAATCCATACAAAGAATATGATCACTATAAAATGGATGAATTTATCAATTGATCAAAGCAAGCTGATATTTGTTATATCTTATAATTTACAAGGAAAACTCGAGACAGTGAAGCCTAAATCTTATGTTCTTTTTTGTTGATGTGGCGATGTTTTATTATTCCCGAGGGCCATAGTGGGACATTTACATGATCCTATGCTGTACACATTAAGAATTCCGAGATCAGACACTTGCAATTGCATCATATGGGTGTTTAGGCCCTACATATTTGTGAAGTATATATTTAACTTTTTTCTTCATTTGAATTCCAGGAACCGTAGGAGGTTGTTGAATAAGTTGTTGTTTCTGAATCAGTGACTTGACATCCAAATTAAGAGCAGCTGGTAAGATTACATATTTTTAAAATTCTTTTTTTTTTTTTTTGCATTGCAATGCTTATTCTTAGCTTTATTTTTCATGTCACCAATTTCAACTCTTTCTTGGATCCAACTTTTACAATATCCCAGTTAGAACATGTGCTTGGAAAGCAATATATCCTCACAATGAAGTAAGTAGTATGTACCATTCTTTCTGGCCTTGAGTGATACATATGCTTGAAGTATCCTAGCCAAAAGTCTGCGTTTTGCCTTGATTTAGAGTCTTGATTTAATGCTGTGGTACTTTTGGCTTGAATTATGAATGTCATTCATCACATTGAGGTTTGGATTAACACATAATCTGTGTTTTGTATTCTAATTTATTCTTCTTTTTCATTGCAGGTGTCGTGGGAGTTTGCTGAAAATATGTGGTTTCTAAATGAAAATGTATTCCACTAAATAGAGCAACTGGTAAGATTGCATCTTTGAAAAATTCAATTTGAAGCATTGAAATGCTAACACTCAACTGTATGTTTTGTATGAGCAATTTGAACTATTTCTATGACTGCAGCTCTGTACCATAGAAATTTCCCTAATTGCATATTATAGAAGTCTTTAGTCATTCTAAGCTTATTTATTTTTCACAACTGCAGCTCTTGGGAGGGTTCAGCCGAAGTATCCATCCAGTGGAAAGTCTCTACCTTGTTCGGTTCCAAGTCTTGATTAAATGTTGTCTTGTTGCTTTGAACTATAACAATGTCTACTTGCTTATTTATTAAAGTTGAGTTTTCGTCGGTTAGCTCACTAAATAAGCACGTGACCACAGCTTGAATCTTTTTTTAAAAAATAAAATAAAATAAAAAATCATGGCATGCTCGAAGTTATAACTTCGAGCATGAATATATACAAAATATATATTCATATTGAGGTTATATCAGCATGAAACTTTGATGGCCCTTGGATTGGGTGGACCGCACAGAGGTTATATGCCTTTGTTAATGCGTGTTTTAACGTTGGCTGGCTAAAATCTCCTCAAGAAATTCCTTTTTAAATGAAAAACGAAGTCTTAATTACTTGAATTCATTTTTAGTTAATGATGAAAAACATGGGGTTCTTGAAACCTAGGAGAGGATTAAGACAGGGGTATGCATTATCACCATACAAGTTTTTGATCTGTTCAAATTGAACTCAATGGTGTGTGATGGTAAGTTAATTAAAGGTGGTAAAAATTAATAGGCAATGTCAATCAATTACTAATTTGTTGTTCCCCCTTGATTCTTTGATTTTTCAAAGAAAAAGATTCTACAGATATATATGGGGGAGGCCTCGAGGCAACAGATTAATTTTTCAAAGTCAAAGCAATATTGTGGTTAATTGCTTATCTAATCCAAATAAGCATAGAGAGGAAATTGCGATTTTGTGTGAAGACGTCAAAGCAATATATATTGCTGGGTGAATAGGGGTCTCTACGCTGTGTTGCAATTCCTAAAACTAGTAATAGAGCCAGTTTGTATTAACTTTTTCTAAAATCCCTTTTGAAGAATAATTTCTTAACATATCTCTTTAGAATGATATTTAAATTATGTTTTTACATATTAAAATTTTAATATACCCACGAAAGAGATGGGAAAACAGCTACCATTCGTTATTTCCCAACCATGTCGCTTTGTCCAAGTTACATTACACCAGCAAAAGAGATGGGAAAACAGAGAAGAGAACTAGGAGAAATGACAAAATCGAGCCAAAAAATTGTCCTCTTCCAAATCGGCAGGAGAGAGAAACCTTCCCTTTTAAGGTAGCATTTGATTAACATTCCTGGAATCATATTGCGGGGAATGTGACATTCCTGGAAAATGCCAATAGACCTCCATATTTATAATTTCATAGCATTTTTGTCGATGCTTTTGTGACTTTTAAGGTTTTGTTTTTCTATGTTATTGTTTTTAGCACGATTTAATAACTTTTTCACATGTATTATTAATTCATTTGGGTTGTCTATCTCTGCCTCCTAGGTACAAAATTAAATCACATTAAATTGCATGTTATGCTTGATATGTTTTCTATTTCTGAAGCTATATGATGTTCAATGGGCACTATGCCAGCTATATGATGTTCAATGGGCACTATGCCAGAGTCCTATGAAATAGGCAAATCTCTTCTCTGATTCAAGCACAGCATTAATTTCTTCTCTGATTTCTGTTTCATGGTAATAGAAAGTTAAGTTTTTGTTGGTTAGCTAACTAAATAAGTTGATTACAGGGCACGTAATGGCAGCTTTTTTTTTTTTGTTACTAACTTTTCTTTTTCAAAAATCATGGCGTGTTCTATGTTAGTATTGAAGATTTTTCTTTTTCTACAAAATATATACATATAGAGTAGCAGAGCTGCTAATATAAGATGCACCTGATGCAAGATGCATCAGGTTGCCTCTTCTAGAGCCACTTGTTCAGGGCCGGCCCTAAAGGGAGGCAGGAGAGGCGGCTGCCCAAGATGAGTAAAAATAGGGGCATATATTCAGCCCAACTTCAATACAGCCTGCAGCCCAAAAAAAAAAAATTTCCAATCCAGCAGCCCAACTCCCATAACCCCAGCCCATCTCCCATAATCCATTAATCCCATTCCCCACAGCCCAACTCTTCAGTCTGCACTATCCGAATCTCTCTCTCTCGCACAACCTCTCACAGTCTCACTCTCTCTCTCGCACAAGGGCACAAGGCTCAATTTTCGGCTTCTCTCCACAAGTCCACAGTGGCACAGTCTCTCACTCTCTCATCTCCTCAGTTCTCGCACAAGGCTCATTTCGAAAGTTCGAAGACTCACGGCGACAGGCGACGACTCCATTCCAAATTCCAACCGGTAAGTTCTTTAATTTTTAGGGTTTGTTTAAATTTTTTTTTAGGGTTTTGTTACAATTGTTTAGGGTAATTGACTAATTGGTTGGTAATTGCCTAATTGGTTGGTAAATTTCAGTTAATTTAGGGTATTTCAATTAATTGGTTGGTTAATTTGGGTATTAATTGGTTGGATCACTTTATCTCATTTACAAAGTTTTTTTTTTTTTGCCCCCTTTTATAAAACAGAAAAGGAAGAAGAAGTCATCTATGTTTTAGTAATTGATGGAGATGATGATAATGCTCGCCTGTTCGGATTACTCGAGTATGTTCTACTATTTAGCCTCTATTTATATTTGTAATGATGACAGGAGGTTAGGGGGTGATCCTAATGAAAACCCTCATTTTGAATTGATTGTTGTAGGTTTTCTTTAGTTTATTATTTTAATTATATTTGTAATGATGATAGGAGGTTCGGGGGTGATCCTATTGAAAACCCTCCTTTTGAATTGATTCTTGTAGGTTTTAATTATATTTGTAATGATGACAGGAGGTTCGGGGGTGATCCTATTGAAAACTCTCCTTTTGAATTGATTATTGTATCATGTATGTCTTGTTTATTAGTTTAATTATATTTATAATGATGATAGGAGGTTCAGATTTTGTGAATTGATTGCTGTAGATTTTAGCTTATGAAAAATTAAGGTTCAATAATTAAAATTTTGTAAAAAAAATTTTTTTAGTCAATAGGGGCATAGTTTTAGGAGCTCGCCTAGGGCATCCAAATCCTCAGGGCCGGCCCTGCACTTGTTAAGCATATTTTCAAAAACTGACCGTTGGATTTGATGCTCCTTTCATGTATATCATGTTTGCAAAAGTATTCAGACAAAAAAGTTTGAATGCGCAAATTTTATCTTGTAAACTTTTCTGATTAAGAGTAGTATGATATCAAAAGGGCGAATGGAAAAGAAAAGGTGCTTTGTAGCATAGGAATTTCCCCAATCGTATGTCAATAGTCTTTTAGTCATTCTCA
>JAESVK010064907.1:0-11168 GCA_017140935.1 Hamamelis virginiana
AGAGTAAATGTTGATATATTCATGTTGTTATTTGAATCTCGTGATAATTGATTGGTGATTTTAATGGTAATATGAGTACGTCAATATGTTATTTTAATATGTGATGAGTCTTGAGTCTTTTTGTTTATGCTTTTATGATTATTTAAACACTCGCCATGGATTTGATTGTTTGAATATAAAAAAATGTGGACGAGGGAGCGTGCAAAGGTAAGATCCTTCCCTTGTGATATCAATTTGATGGTTTTGATGTATAAAATGTGTACGAGGGAGCGTGCAAAGGTGAGATCCTTCCCTTGTGTTTAAATAAATCGTTTAAGCATATTTTGGTGTAATTTTTGACATGTTTTTGCATAGTAATTTAAAATATTCATGTAGAAAGCATGCTAGGACATTTTCACATTTTTTATTCTTTGTTTTCATGGTTTTTAGAGTAATTTAGGGTACATATTCAAATCTGTCCAGATTTGTTTATGTCCTTAAATTTATTCTAAAAATCATTTTTAGGCCAAATCCAACTTAGAAATATGCTTAGGCTCACATAGATTAATTAGTGTGCATTTAGGGGCATTTTCATGCATTTTTAGAATTAATTACATGCTTATTTGTTTAAATTTCAGCATGCATTGCATTAGTAGTTTTAGGTTTTTAGATTAACTTTAGGGCTAGTTAGAGACCCTAGGCTAGGAAGGTCACTTGACCTTCCCTAGGAATTTCCTTTGTTGTAAAGATTGCTATCAGATTTGTGTGTTTTATTTGATTTGAGATGTCAACCTTCGAGATATTTTATAAAAAGATTTTTGATGCAATATTTACGAAATAAACATGATTTTTATGAGATATTTGATTATTAAATGATTTTCAAAAAGATTTGAAATGTTTTAAAGATTTTTATCTAGGAAAGAGATTCCTACCCATATGATTTGTTTTCTTAAAAATCTTTGAAAAAGATTTTTAATTGGAATTGAATTCTAAAGATAAGAATTATTTGGAATATTTGGATTTTATGAATGTCTTTTAATTTGAAATGATTTCAAATAAATGATTTTGAAAGAATAAAAACTCTCGAAGTTAGAGTCTTGAATTAGGTTGAAATACCTTTGATGATGTGATCGATTACAATAGGAGAGTCCTAGGGTAGTCGAACTACGTGGACTTTGATACTTGCTAGGTGATACTAGTAAGTTACGTAGGCGCTAATAGGGCTCAAGTCCGCCCTAGGATGCCCGTAGGGTGTCCTAGGTTCTTAGGGTTTGTTTGTATATATTTTTTATTATTATTAATATAACTAATATAGATAATGCATTTATATCACTATTTTTTGGTTGATTAGATTATTTAGGATTGTTTGCATTAAGAAATTTAAATAGCCCAAATAAATTAGAAGTCCTTTAATTAGGGCGAGGTGGGTGCCTACAAGTGAAAGCTTAGAACCTTCCCACGTCGTAACCTAGCCCCCGGATCCAACTCTGGTTTGTAGACTGTCTTTTCATTGAAAATGGAGTTTGTTTTATTGAAAATAAAATATTTTTATGGTTTCCTTATTCCTTAAAAATAAGGTGGCGACTCCTTTGTTTTGTTGATTTCTAAACCCCCCTAATCACATCGCCCGGTGATGATGTGGGCACCCCAAGCCCCGCCACGAGGCTGGTCCACAGAACTGGCGACTCCGCTGGGGATGTCGAGGGCTAAACTTCAATTAATTTAATTGGGCTATTTAATTTCTTAAATTAATTAAAATCAACCACTTTCATTTGTGTGACTGCATATCATTTTAGTTATATTAGCTGCATGTCATTGTGTGATAGGACGATGTTGCCTTGCCAAATGATGGTTTAGTCCAGATCCCCGTCTCCACTCGACACTAGGGCAATCATGACGAAGCCATCAACCTATTGTCAAGTACCCTTCGGGGTATATCAATGACCAATCAGTACTGTTTGACCCACGCAGTACGCCATGTGTCACATATGGTTAGGTATATGGATTGGTTTGCAATAGGAACCTTTGAACCTACCTTTTCCATTAGTGTATGTAGACAGCCAAGTAGGACACTCTACCCTACAGTGCTTGCACACACCTGTTATGCTGCCGAAATTTCGACACATAATTGTACTATTATGCTGCCTAAATTCCTTTTGGCATTTAACTGTACCGTTATGCTGTCGAAATTTTCCCCTGACACATACCTACGCCGTTATGCTGCCAAATTTCTTTTAGCATGTAATTGCGTCGTTATGCTGCCGAAATTGTCCCAATTTGATGTGAGCCTTGTTTGTGAATGCTAGAACTTAGGGATATGTACCCTTGGATAAACTTTGATGTTTTTAATATAGGCCCTTTATTTTAAGGATTTTGGTCCTTAGAATGAAAGGACTATTTTGAGGATGGAAGAGAATATTCTAAAGGTACATACTCTTTTCTGTGATTAGGTTGTTTTGGCTTGTTTTGACTAAGACCTTCGATTCAAAGGAAAGTGTCCTAAAAATGAAGGGCTAATCATTGGTGTCGCTCTTTATGCCTTGTTTGGCTGATCGTGTTTTATTTCCCTATTGGTGATTCTGATTTATTTCCTAATTTCTAAGGAAATGCCCTTGTGAAATAAGAGAAGTGAGTTGGAATTATGATAGGACGGTTTTTCCCTTTCTCCTTTTCTTCTATTTGGATAGCACCTCTTTGATAGTCTGTCAACAGGTTTTGAGTATCATGGACTTGTCCCTTTTTTCTAAAAAAAGCCCATTTCATGGTGTAGAATTCTGGCCTGGCGTCGTAATTCTAGAGGGCGTCTTTTTAGTGTTGAACCCCCGAGTGTATCCTCAATGGCTGACGGAGAATCCAGTACCACTGCTACAGTATTGAATGCTATCATGAACCGAATTGATGCCCTGGCCCGTGAGACTGAACAGATTAAGAAAATGTCCCAAGATAAACAGACCAGTACAGATCAGGATAGGGAGGCCCACATAGAGAATCCGAAGAGTACCTCTTATCCACCTGTCCCAGCCTAAGTTGATGACAGTGCCAAGGCCCAGGTAGGAGCCAAGTATAAGCCCATCAATCTGGATGGCGAGCCCAGTGGATCTAGATTACTTTCTGGGGATCCGATCCTGTTGTCAAGTAAGGTTGAAGCCTTAGAGAAAGCCCTGAAGGGGATGCGTCGGTCTGATGACATGGTTGATGTGACATCTTTTTCACTGTTCCCCAAGGCCCGTATGCCGTTCAGTTTTAAGATGCCTGAATTAGAGAAGTTTGATGGGATGGGTTGTCCTAAAACCCATTTGAAGATGTATGTGAGGGCGATGCAACCTCGTGGAGCTGATGATGAGCTGTTGGCTCAGATGTTTCATGAATCACTGAAAGGGTCAGCCTCGAAGTGGTTTTTATCCTTAGATGAGACTAAGTTGAAGACATGGGAGGATGTTTGCAATGAGTTCACTAATCACTACAAGTACAACACTGAGATTGATGTGACTCGTAGGGATCTTGAGACTACTAAGCAGGAACCGAGGGAGAGTTTCTCTTCCTTCATTTCCAGATGGAGGGCGAAAGCTTCACAGATGACCCACAGGCCTACAAATGATGAGCAAGTGCAGATGGTACTGAAGAGCCTCTTGCCTATCTACAACAAGTATTTGTTCTCACAGTACTTCCCTAACTTCAAAGCCCTTGTTATTGTTGGTACTCAAGTTGAAGATGCTCTAGCTAGTGGGGCTCTCAAGGCCGAAGAACCCTTCAGAAACCGCTAACCACCTCTCAACCGCAAACCCAATCATGAAGTCAATGCCATCACCCAACCTATTCAAGCTACCCAACCAAACCGCCCATTCCAAGCTAGAGAGCCGACCCACCAGTTCACCAATCTATACATGTCCCTAGAACGTGTCATTGAGAAATTGAAGGCACGTGGTCTCCTTACCCCTTTGGAACCCCGGCCTCTTCCAGATCATTTGCCTAGAAATTTCAAAGAAAATGAGTATTGCCAGTTCCACCAATCTAAGGGCCATCACACCAACCAATGCATGCGCCTTCGCTATGAAATCCAAGACCTCATTGACAAGAAAGTCATTGCCCCACCAAATCCACCAAGTCAACCAAATGTCACCAGTAACCCTCTCCCAACCCATGCTGTACCTCCACCAGCTCAAATCAATACCCTGGGCCTCGACGACCCAAAAATTAGTCACCCTATCCGCCCATATGTCCCACTCAAAACTACCCTAACCGAAGCCTTTTACCAAGCCCGGTCCCAAGGCCTCATCACCCCACTTATACCCCACTTCCATAAGCCTTTTTGCCAGTACCACAACATCTTCGGGCATGACACGGAGAATTGTAGAGTTTTAGGGAAATTGGTTCAAGATTTACTTGATGATGGAGAGTTATATCAGTATGAAGAAGCTCCTAGAAGTGGGAATTCTCAATGTTAGTTGAAGGAGAGATATCTAGCGGGAGACCCGGAGGTCGGATTGTTAGGAGAATCGAGCGGCAAGTTTGATTATTATGTACTCTATTCATCGAGAAAGATTTCTGATGAATCTATTATTCCAACGGGGTGGGGTGATTTGCCTGCAGAAGTTGAACCAGTTATTCCTTCTTCACCTGAAGAGTTGAGTTAGGATATCTTGCTGGAACAGTTTGAGAATAGGACCTCTACAGTTGCTAAGGTCACCGGAGAAGACGGAGAAGTTGTCTACCATGCTACTTACCCTAGATCCCCATGGGTTGATTCCCACAAATGGCCTAGTTCTGCCTATGCATCCACTGTTGCTAGTGGTTTGATCGGTATGATTGAATGGGAGGATCTCATGAACACACCTGAAACCATAGAGAATCTGTGGGCCAGTGATGAGGAAGTAGACCATCTGACTTGAAGCGGACGCCATTTCAAGCCAGCTCATTTGGAAGCCAGTAATCCGTTGGGAGAATTAGAGAATGGTCAGCGATCAGATGTCATAGAAGAAGAGGAAGAAATACTGAAACAGTTGAAGAGAACACATGCTAACATTACCATTTGGGGATTGCTCATGGCTTCACTGAAACACAGACAGACGGAGCTTCGGTTGTTGAATCAAGTGCAGGTCCCTATTGATACGTCCCCGGAGGGTTTGGTAGGTTTGGTAAATCCGGCTCATCATGGACCGTCCATCTCATTTACTGAATCTGACTTACCCGAGAGTGGGAGTAATCATCTGCAAGCTTTGTACATCACAGTGGATATCATGGGAAAGAGAGTTCCCTCAGTTTTGGTTGATAACGGGTCAGCATTGAATGTATGTCCGCTCAGAACTACTGCCACATTGGGGATTGAACCATCTGAATTTTCGCCATCAGGACAGACTGTCAAAGCTTATGACAATACTCGCAGAGAAGTTGTGGGAATGGTGACTCTTCTAGTTGTTATTGGGCCAGTTGAATTCAAAATTGATTTTCAGATCCTAGATGTGCCAGTCAGTTTTAATCTACTTTTGGGAAGACCGTGGATTCATCTGACCGGGGCTGTACCGTCGTCACTTCACCAGAAAATCAAGTTTCCACACCAGGGATCAGTGCTCACTTTGAAGGGAGATATGGAGATGAATCGAAGTGTTCGAGTGCCAATCTGTGAGATCAACCAGGAATCATCAGAAGTGTTATTGTCAGGGTTTGAGTACGTACAGGCTATTGAAATAGAGCCCGAGCAGGCGATTCTGTCTCGAATTGCATACTTATGAAGTCGAGGCGATCTATCCAATTGAACCTACAACTCCACCTTTACCAAACTGGGGCTTAGAAGATTGTTCTTTCATCCATGATTGTGATTTTAGAAGTATGCCCTAAAACCAATCCTAAAGGGTATATTAAGTTTCATATTATCAATATATGGAAGGTATAACTTATCTAATATGTTCAAACATATATGATAAGGTCCATGAATAAATGATAAGAGAAATATGCATCTCAAGGAGTTGAGATAGAGAGACTGATATTTCTTATATACATCTATTCTAAAAGAGTTCCTACTCAAAGGTTTATTAAAGTAGATATTTAATTAACCGTATGAAGAGTAGCACAGATTTAAACCAACTCATATGGAGGATAGGTAGTCTTTCCTATCAGTGTAGTGACACTTAGGTTAATCTGTGGATGCATATTAGAGAATATGTACACTGAACATGATCTGCAAAAGAGTATTCCTATGGTAGTTCTGTCAAAGGAATATTCTAGTGTTATGTCCATTAATTTGGTAGTCCTTAGACCTGAGACACCATAGCTGTCTTGTGCATAGGTTGCTAGAGTTTGATAGTATCTCGTAAAGCCTTATCCATAAGGTTGTAATCGGTGCTTATTGGCTCTAATGAGTTATGCATGAAGATGGATGAGTGTGCAATAAGGGATCATCACTCTCAGTTATATGAGAGAGAATGTCAGGATAAGTTCACAAAGATAATTCTCAAAGGGAACCTCTGATCAGAGTGATAGGTAAACAGTGAAAAGAGTTTCACTGCGATTACCTTATTGAGATTATATTTTGTGGGACAGATATCAAGTTGTTAAGATAGGGTTTGACTAAAACCATACTTATTATCTTAATTGTGACATTAGGGAATGAAGGATTAAATAACATGAAGGGTTCACATAGTTCTGTTATTCACCTAAACCTAGGGTATGTCATGATATGTTGCTAGATGTCACTCATGACCAGTGAAAGCCTATTGATAAAGTGTTATCAATGAGGGCAAAATTGGAATCGTTCCAATTGAACCTTAAAATAGAAAGTTTCTATTTTTGGGAGACATAGAGATGTCCCTGTCACTGCTAGGTTAGGGTGAACCCAAAGGGTCACACACAATAGAGAGTAAGTGAGTTCCTTAAGCTTGTGAGAGGGGAATCCTATCATGGAGTTTGTTTGATTTTAATTTATTAAAGGTTAATTGATTAAAAGTCAAAACTAACCGAGAATAGGATTACTCTATTCGAGGATATTTGGTCATGCTAGCACTAGTAACCAAACACCCCCCAAAGAGGAGAAAGTCTATAAATATGAGTGTTTCACACACTCTAGGTTTAAGAGAAACCCCATAGCCGAAATTCTCTCTCCTCTCCCTCTCCATTCTTGCTTGCCACAAAGGGTTGTGGAAGACAAGAAAGGCTTTCGGAGTTTTGCTCTCGTGTGGATACGCTTTGGAGGTTTCATCCGTTTGAAACTCGAAGGATCCCTACACCGAAGAACACAATCAAGTGAGTTTTTATTTGCTTTGATTATTTGTGTTTATTTATATATATGATCCGATGCTTGAATCGTTCTTGGAGGTTTTGTGTACATGGATTTATTTTATAAAAACGAAAAAGTTTTGTTTTACCTTTCCGCTGCGAATCCATGTTTGTGGTTTTTCACAAAACCTTTCAGTGGTATCAGAGCCATATCAAGCATGATCATATATAAGATGATGGCATTCAATGGATATAATATATATTAAAATCAAGTTAATGTGGTTTAAAAACCACATATGGAATTCGGCCATTGGAGGATTGCCTCTTTGTTATTGTTTTGTTCTTGTCTTTAATAATGGCAACTAGGGTTTTAGGAAACCCTAGAAGGTCACGACTTGTTGGGGGCTGCATCTATATATTTCGGCCACATGGGGATAAACCCCTTTGTGTGATTTGAGTTTAAGTTTTAATGGAAAAACCCTAAAAAGTTTTGGGTTATTTCATTCTTTCTCTCTCTCAAATTTCGGACCCTATAGAATAATTCCTTATATGGATTTGATGATTGGGGTTTGTTCTCCATCATGTTCAAGTGCTTGAGACATGATCAAATCCCATATTCAAGGTATGACTCCCTCTCTCCCATGTCTCTAATTTCGGCACTCTCTCTCTCTTCTCTTTTTCATTTTGCAACTTAGGGTTTTGATGTGTTTTTGATTCTTGAATAATGTATTTGATGATTTGAGTTTTGGAAACCCTACAATCATTATATATTATTGAATCTTGAAGTTTTGAAACCCTAGGAGTAAATGGATGATGTTCTTGATTTTGAAAAATTGTGAACATAACTTGTTTTTGAGTGAAAAACATGTATTAATGGCAAATAGGGGTTCACGGCCATGGGTTATTTGCCCTTATGAAATTCGGCCATGATGGTGTTTAACCCACTAGGGTCGTGGCTTGATGGGTTTTCAAAACCCTAATATACTTGCATGATTTTGATTTAATATTAAAAGTGTTTAATCTTAATTCTTAATGCATGCAATTATTTGATTTTAAATTTGTTTAAATTCTTGTGTTAATGGAGTTTGTTAAAAGGTTTAACAATGGCCTATTAGGGTTTCTCAAGAACCCTAATTAATATGATGAAGGTGGCTGCAATATGGTTTAGGTAACCCTAAATCATAATAGGGAATTTCCTATTTTGAAAATAGTAACTCTATTAATCAAACAAGGAAATCCCAAAGTTTCCTATTTGAATTTTTCAAGTTTAAGGAAAGTTTCTTAAATAGTTTTGATTCTTTCTTGATTTGAATGATTCAATATTTAGGAAAAGATGGCAACTTAATTTTGGTGTTTATGGAAACCCTAAAATAGGATTAGGTTAGGTTAAACCCTAACCCTAACCCTAATTCACACTCTTTCTCTCTCCTCATTTTCGGCCACAAGGGTTGGGAACCCAAATGGCCTTGTTTTAATTTATATTTTATTATCCTTATGTTCTTCATATGTTTAATAAATGGTTATGATGTTTTCAAAAATGATTTCATTACTTTTGAAAATCAAAAATGAAGAATATAGAAGGATTGATAAAATTTATTTTATAAAAAACCATTTTTTTTGTGTTCTTGGGAGATTGAATGATTCATGTGATGAATCAATGGTTTAATTTGTTAAAATCATTTAGGGATGTTGCCTAATAATGTATAAATATGTTAAAAACGTTTTGGCATGATTTTACATTGAGGAAATAATTTTTAAAATGGTTTTAATGTTATTTCTGGGTTGCTGTTTTTCCAGGACAGCAACTACATAGCTTTTGTAAAATCTAGGAAAAATGGTTTCTGGGATTTTTGAAGCTTGCCACCTATCGACATCATTAATATTAGGTCTTAACAAAGTCTAGGAAGAGTTCCCATGATTTTTAATGACCTATGATAGCCACACTAGAATTTTTGTGATTAAGAGTCAAATCTGCAAAATCTGACTCTCTATCGCAAAAGGCCTCTAATTGATACCAAACATTGGAATCAAGTTATGAGACCCCTGCCATTGGAAAGAAGACTGAAAAACCTAGGAAATGAAGTGTTTCCATAATTTAGTTCACTCTAGGTTAAGCCCAACAAAGTCATTTGTGAGGAATTTCCAGAATCTGTCATGGTTTGGAGTTCGAGTCACAAATCACTTTAAAGTGATACCAAACGTTGGAATTACTTAATGAGACCTATGCCATTTGAAAGAGGACTGAAAATCGTTGTGAAATAGAGTATTCTCACATTTTAAAAGGTTGTTTTAATATAGGAAAGATTGGTCCCAAAACAGTAGCTGAATTCTGAAATTTCTATTGAAAAATGGAAATTGTTTATTTCTTTGAAACTTTATTTTGAGTTGTTATTTATTCCACCTTTGTAGGTTAATAGTGATTAATCTACTGAGCTTATTAAAGTGTTAATAGCATGGTAGGAATTGTGAGAATAATTTCTCAAATTAAACTCTTTATATTTGAAACCCTATTAGTGTCTTTTAGGAGTTTTAATTATATTGAAGATAGAAACTTGATTTTGTCATATGGGATATGATGATATTCTTTTAATGCGATTAAAAGGATTGAATTATTATTATAGGATAATAATAATAATGAGATTATTATTTTTATATGATAATAATAAAGACTTGACTTTAATTAATTATATGCCATTTGCCATCATTGCCTTTGCTTTATGTAGCTTTCTTATATTATGCATTGTGAATGTATAACTGTTAATGGATGATTATGGACTTAAGACCAATTAAAATGAGTTGTGATTGGCCGCATGTGATGTGATTGCTTTATTTGAATGGGTTGTATTTAAATGTATTTAAATCAGGTGATGTAATTATTTGGGGCTTGCATGCCTCTTCCCCCTCTCTACATTTGTAATCCCCTTCTCCTTAATCCCTTTCTTTTATTATGATGTAATTCAAAGAAACTTGTGGTGGACTCAAGGAACCTGGTGGAGTCATGTACGAGAGGATAGCAAGGACTTTGGAAGGACTTGGCTTGCACATCAAGGATCTTGCGTGAAGATTTTTGCTTATATGTAATAGTTACATAGTTATTAATTACGATCACCCAACCCACCTTATAAACTGAGGGTTCATCTTTTATGGCTCAAAGCTTGAACCCGCCCTGAAAAGTCCATAATCTATCCTAGGCCCATTAATGTATGTGATGTATGCTAGTTAGGGCCTTGACCTAATTTATTATATGTTCAAAATGAATCAACCCTAGTCTCTCAGAGGACAGTGGGAGGATAATTGAGAACTAATAATAAACCTGTTTAATTTATATATTGTGATATATAATTTTGATGCATGCGATGTATGGATAATTTATGAAAATGAGACCTTTTTACAAAACCCCTATTTTCATAAAATCAAGTTGTAAGGAAGAAGCTTTGGGCTTTATCCTAGCCTCCTACCATTACAAGAAAGGTGAGTCTTTATGGTGGATGTGTTTGGCTGCAGATATGTGGGAACACATTCATTGTGAAGGTTCAAACCGGCTTGTTACATATAGGATATCATGAGGTGCGATAATGGGGCTTACCAAGAAACTAACATGTGAGGGATGCCACATTCAATTGACCATACTCATGTGAATGGTAGGTGTAACTTGACTAAAATGTACTATCCAAGAAACTATTATGTGAGGATACTACGATTTTAGAGGCTAAAGGATGATTGGAATTTGCTTAGGTGAAGCATTAGGATAAAGAGTTATCCACTCATTAAGGGTTAGTATCCAAGAAACTAACATGTGAGGTTACTAATTCTTAATGGGACCCCAATCCCTGCTATGGAAATTCATCTTTTGAAATTCCCAAGTCTCATCTTAGGGTGTATGGGATTTGAACAAAATAGTGGGAGGAAACATAGAAATTAAAGACCAAAAATTTTATGTTTTATTAATATGAAACTTATATTATTTTCTGTTGTAGATG
>JAESVK010064914.1:0-11758 GCA_017140935.1 Hamamelis virginiana
AATAAAAATCTTGAAACTATAAAGACAGTGAAAATAAAAGAAACACAGTACATTTTTTTGAAATACAGTAGAAATCTTGCAAAAACAGTGAAAATAAATAATAATAATAAAAAGAAGAATTTGGACGGACCTGTAGCATTGCTTTATATAATAAATGCTTAACAATAATATATGCGTATTTGTTCATAGCTAATTAGGTAGGTAGTTCCTTAATGCAGTCCCGGCCATCAACAACTTCTACTAACTATATTAAAGAGACTTGGACAACGTAACGTGACATGACAATGCTAAACAAGACAATAATGTAATGTGACATGACAATGCTTATCATTCATGTTCTTTTCTTGTTTTTTAAATTCATGGTGGAAAAAAAATGCTGTTAAAGACATTTTAATATTTTTATTTAAATTTAGATAACTGAATGCAATGCCAAGCTTATTGTATTGTACGTGGTCTCGTCACCTACCCCCAACCGAGCCCAACGTGGAGTGCCCACTGCCCAACGTATGCATGTCACTCTTCGCTGATGAAGATATGGACTCAGATATTTGATTTTGAAAAAAAACTATTTATTATACCTGCAACTCCTCCAGAATGAGTCTAATAATTTGCATCATATTACTTAGAACAGGTCTAAATTAAAATCAGATCGATTTTTATTTCAATTTCAATTCGGATTGATCATCAGATTTGATTTTTTGAAAACTGGTCTCATCCGAAATCCAAAATCCAAAATCCAAAATCCGATCCTAAATTCAAATCTATTAAATTATATTATTATTATTATTATTATTATTTTACTATTATATATATTATATGCAACATGCAATATTCTTTTTGAGTTTTTGTAACATTATTAATTGAAAATACAATAATCCCAAAATCCTAACCCAATTTAAAATAAAAACCATTTTTATTTCTCCTCTTTATCTTAAATCTTAAAATAAGGACATAAGGTAGTCTTTTATAATTCTTTTTTTTTTTTTAACTACAACTCAACAACTAGAAGTCGACAAGTCTACAATCCTTTTAAATTAAATATAAAAAAAAAATTATTTCTTAAATTTATTTATTTAATCAAATACAAATTAAAAAAGCTACTTGTATTGTTTTTAACTTTCTAAAAGAAAAACAATAGTTATAATATAATTAAAAATTTTAAAAGAATATTTTATAAGAAAAAACAAATATAATTAATAATTTGGATTATTGGGCTAAACTTTATTTTATTTTATTTATTGTTACTTTACATAATAGTTAATACTTAATTGTTATTTTGTTCAATTGTTTAATTATGTGGAAGTGTAAATTTTACATTCTTACTTGTTATAACGCGGAAAAAATCTAGTCCTTATATAGCTATGATGAAATGAATATTAGAGAATTTTTTTAATATATATATATATAGAAAAATGTTCTAGTCAGGCGTAGCTGACTTTAACTAAAGTCAGCTAAGAACACAAGCCCTTGGATTGGAATCTTGAGATGAATCATCCATTAAGTGAATGAGAATTCAAGGGCTTGTGTTCTTAGCTGATTTTAGTTAAAGTCAGGATCCCTGACTAGAACACTTATATATATATATATATATATATATATATATATATATATATATTTATATATATATAATGAAGAATCGCGGTCCAATCCAGTTTAATATGGTCCAATTCGAATTGAATTTGGATTGGTCCAGAACCGGTCTGAAATCAATTGGAATTGGTCGCGATCCTTGAAAACCTAATTTGAATTAATTTGATTGGTTCTTATTTATCTCTAATCTCATTCGATCCGATCCAAGTTCCACCCCTACCTGCTGGCCTTTTTTTTTCTTTTTTTGTTTTTTTGTTTTTTATAAAAAGAAGTATTTAACTTTAGGGAATCAGAAGAGTCCCTAATTTAACAGAATTATGTCTATGATCCATCAAATCTCTTGTACTAGGAGGGTTGGATAGATTAATTAGAAGGCTTCTTCTTTTGTAAAAAATTAGAGTGAATACCAAAAGAATGTGCATTTGTAGTTCATATAGGGTGGGGGCCAGTCGGGTGGGGGTGGATCGAGGGTAAAACCACCAACCAATCTGCTCTCGGCGGGTGGCTAATCCTTGCACCCACCAACCAACCCGCCTACCTCAATAACCAACAGATTAGTGAAATATGTGGTGGCTTTCAATTGGCGGGTTGGGCGGATTGAGCGGGTGAAGCATTACTATTTTATTTTTATTTTTTTTACAAAACACTTAAAGTTCCTAAAACATTTTTAACAAGTAAAGACACCTCAAATTCATATATAACAACACAATATTATGTTCTTTTGTAATTAAACTATAATCCAAACAATTCTTCCAACACCAATAAACTAAAGTACAAAAATAAATTACCCTACAATAATAGAAGCTACTGACTAAATACATAATAATAAAGCTTCTACTCCAATTTAACCGAACAATAAAATCAATTTCTATTTAGTCTTAACAAGATTATTATTATTATTATTTTAAAGAAACTAATTGTTTTTCAATAAACTTATTTAATATAAAATTAAAATAAGTTAGAGATTTTTTATTTTCCTGTTGGAGACCAACATGATATTTTTTTTCAAGTCTTCAAAGAGAGAAAAAAAAAAAAAGCTAGAGAGCAAACATAAGAGAGAAGAGAAGCATATTTGATAAATAGAGAAGGAGGGGTTAGCTACTATTGCAAACTTGGCATTGGCAAACTTGGAGTGAGGCTGTGAATTTCACTTTTTTGGAATCTAGGGTTTTTGAGGGAAAAAAAGTAGAACAAAATAATGATTTTCTGTTTGATGAAAAAAAAATCTTTTAGTAGATGAAGGAAACTCTTGGGTGGGAGAGGAAGAGACGGACTAGTCTCATGTTGCAATGTAAAGTTTTTATAATTCTTTTTTTTAGATAACTTTGCTTGGTATAAAAGAATAAATATTTAATAAAAAAAGAAATAAATAAAAAATAAAATAAGCAAATAAAGATATTTAGTTTTGATAAAAAAGACTTTCCACCTATCTTTCTGCGGTTTTATTATTTACCTTGTTAGACTTCGCAATTGAAGAAAGTGAGTAACGTGGCAAAAGGGGGGCCATTTGGTTTCTTACTATTTATCACTAGTTTATATAAAATATATACACATAGATATATAATTAAGTAGGATACAAAAAGTCGGCTGGCCATGGCCTCCCTTGCCCTCCACCTGGTTCCCCCCTAATTTAACGCGAACAACATTAACAACTTCTATCAACTATTACCAACATTTTAAATGCAACGTATATAAACGCCACGTAAGGTTGTTGAATTTATTTATTTTGTCTTTCATACGTTGCTTTGTAAGTGGTTTATTTTTGGCTCTACGGACCCGCACGTTTTTTTCTATAGTCCTAGCTCATTTTTGCTATTCATACTATCTTTTTTTTATTATTTAAAATCACGGAATGTCACAATACTAAATGAATCAGCACAATATTCATAGATATTCTCACACATATTCACATCCGCACGATATTAAAGGGACTTTGACATGTAATGTGACATGACAGTGCTCACAAGTGAAGACAAATGATGTTAAAGACATTTTAATATTTTTATTTAAATTTAGATAATTAAATGCATGCTTATTGTACGTGTAGACCATTAACCAACCTGTGTACGAGTTGTCGGACGTCTATTAAGGAGCTGTACATGGGGTCGTTTGCGAGTTTTTTGCAAAAGTATGGTTTGACGAAAACTGTTTTACAGAAATAGGGCTGCTGCAAAAAAATTTACAAAAGTGGTTGTAGCCGCAACAGCGGCTTTAAATTTTCAATTTATAAAAAAAAATCCTTTTTCTTTTAATTTTATTTATTTATTTATTTCTTTATAATAATTTCACAGTTTTTCACAGTCAGTTTTATCAAAAACCAACCGTTGGATCACTGTGATTTTTGGCATGCATGACATACATGATTGAAGTATTTAATCCGACGGCCAGTTTTCTAAAATTTGCACCGTAAGTGGCTCTACAAGAAAGCACCTGATGCAAGAAGCATCGGGTGCACCTTATATTAGCACTTCTGATAAGTTATAGAGTAATATATATAAAACATCAATTGTTGGATCACTATAATTTTTTGCAAACATGAAATTGATAAGAAATATGTTTAATTCAACGGTCAATTTTTCAAAATTTGTTCTCCATTCAAATCTAGGCATGCCACCTTGCAAATTGAATGCAGAACAAATCTTGAAAAATTGACCGTTGAATTAAATATATTTCTTATCAATTTCATGTTTGTAAAAAATTACAGTGATTCAACAATTGATTTTTTATAAATATAACTTTATGACTTATCAGAAGTGCTAATATAAGGTGCACCAGATGCTTCTTGCATCAGGTGCTCTCTTATAGAGTCACTTGAGGTGCAAATTTAGAAAACTGACCGTTGGATTAGATACCTCAATCATGTATGTCATGTCTGCCAAAAATCACTGTGATCCAACAGTCGGTTTCTGAGAAAACTGACTGTGAAAAACTGTAAAATGTGAAATTATCATAAATAAAATAAATAAATAAATAAATAAAAGGATTTTTTTGAAGCCGCTATTGCGGCTTCTTAATAAATTGAAATTTTAAAGCCCAACAGCGGCTACAAGCACTTTTGTAAATATTTTTGCAGCAGCCCTATTCCTGTAAAACTGTTTTAGTCAAACCATACTTTTGCAAAAAACTCGTCGTTTGCTGCACATATGCATGTCACTGTTAGCTGATAAAGATATGGATTGAGAAATTTGATTTTGAAATAAACTATTTATTGTACCTACCTGTTAGTAGGGGTGCAACTCCAAACTGATTAATCAGTCTAATAATTTGGATCAGATTAGAATTGATCTAAATTAAAATGGGATCGGTTTTGATTCCAGTTTGAATTCAGATTGGTCATCAAATTTGGCCTTTTGAAAACTGGTCCGATCCGAAATCCAAAATCAGATCCTAAATTCAAATCTATTAAATTATATATTATTATCATTAATTTTTTACTATTATATATATTATATGCAACATGCAATATTCTTTTTGAGTTTTTGTAACATTATTAATTGAAAATACAATAATCCAAATTCCTAACCCAATTTAAAATACAAACCATTTTTATTTCTCCTCTTTATCTTAAACTCTTAAAATAAGGACATAAGATGGTCTTTTATAATTTTTTTTTTCTTTTTTTAACTACAACTCAACAACTAGAAGTCGACAAGTACGTCTACAATCCTTTTAAATCAAATATAAAAAAAGGTTTATTTTTTAAATTTATTTATTTATTCAAATACAAATTAAAAAAACTACTTGTATTGTTTTTAACTTTCTAAAAGAAAAACAATAGTTATAATATAATTAAAAATTTTAAAAGAATATTTTATAAGAAAAAACAAATAGGTTTTAGGATTTAGGGTTTAGGGTTTAGGGTTTAGGATTATTATATTTGTAATAAATATGGGTATTCTAACAAATGACACGTGGTGGGAAAAAATGCTGGTTTAAAAAAATTGATGTTTAAAAAAATGGGCCAGCCACTGGTTATCATATTTGCGGTTGGTTTCAAATTGGGCAGCCACTAATACATACTTAAGCGGCTCGTAAAATTTGTTTATCATAAAAAGTGAAAAGTGACACGTGTTTGAAAGAAATTGGTTTTAAAATTGATTAAAAAAAAAAAAAATTGGGCCAGGCACAACCCTTCACATTTACTGTTGGTGCCAGCCACTATATAGAAGGCAGCGGTTGGATCATTACCCACACTGCAGGTCTCGCTAACAAAGCACAGAGGGCTGTCAGGGAGTGCTTTCCGTACGACAAAGAATAACCGTTTGATGCACTTCGTTTGAGGATTGATGGAGTCGCTCTTTGAGCGAGTCGCTCACTGTAACCGTGTATATATATATATATATATATAGAGAGAGAGAGAGAGAGAGAGAGAGAGAGAGAACTTCTAATATCAAGTGGACCTGATACTTCTTGCATCAGGTGCCTTCTTATAGAACCATTTGCGATGAAAATTTTGCAAAATTGATAGTTGTATTAGATACTCCTATCATGTATATCATGTCTGCCAAAAATCACAGTGATCCAACGGTTGATTTTTGAAAAATGTAACTTTAAAAAACTGTGACTTTTGTTCTTTAAAATGTTATCATTTTTTAGCAGTAATTTTTCTCATAAACCAACTGTTGAATCACTATGATTTTTGGCAGGGATGACATACATGATATGAGTATCTAATCCAACGGTCAGTTTTCCAAAATTTACAGTGCAAGTGATTATATATATATATATATAAACGATCCATTAACGACCGGTCATTATCTTACGGTAAGGTCCATTCACCATTTTCTCACTTAGGATAAGTATTTTGAAAAACCGACCGTTGGATTAGATAATAATCTCATGTGTGTCATGTCTGCCAAAAATCACGGTGTTCCGATCATTAGTTTTTAAAATGTAGTTCATTTTCATTGTAACAGTATTTACCGTTGGATGTTGTAACAATTGTTTAACCGTCTGTATTTTAAAAACTGACGGTTGGATCACTGTGATTTTTGGCAAACATGATATAAATAAGAATATTATCCAATCCAACGGTCTGTTTTTCAAAATACCTATTCTAATGGTAAATGGACCTTAAATTAAGATTAAGGACTGGTCCATACTTGATCATTTCTGTATTTTAGGGAGTGAGAAGAGTCCCTAATTTAACAAAATTCTGTCCATGATCCATCAAATCTCTTATACTAGGAGGGTTGGATAGATTAATTGGAAGGCTTCTTCTTTTGTAAAAAATTAGAGTGAAGGCCAAAAGAATGTGCATTTGTAGTTTCATATAGGGGTGTGGGCGAGTCAAGTGGAGGGTATAACCACCAACCAACTTGCGCTTGACGGGTGGCTAATCCTCCCACCCACCAACCAACCCGCCTATCTTAATAACCAGCAGATTGGTGGAATATATGGCGGGTTTCAACTGGCGAGTTGAGCGGATTGAGCGGATGGAGCGGGTGAAGCATTAATATTATTATTATTATTATTATTATTATTTATGAACACTTAAAATTCCTAAAACATTTTTAACAAACAAAGACACCTCAAATTTGTATATAACAATGCAATATTGTGTTCTTTTGTAATTAAACTATAATCCAAACAATTCTTCCAACACCAATAAACTAAAGTGTAAAAATAAATTCTTACACCAATAGAAGCTACTGACTAGATACACAATAATAAATGTTATTTGTTATTAAAAATTCTTATAAACTAACATATGGTTTTAAGTTCAAAATTGAAATCATATCCAACAAAATAAATGCATCTTCAAATTATCACAATAAATATCTCTAAGAAATAAAAAATACTTAACTTGCAAGCATATCCAATTAAGGGAAAATATAAGATAGTAATGAAATTTATTTTATATAAATATATTATTTATTTATATATAATTAGTTGGCGGGAGGGATCGGGTTTAGGGCGGGTTATCACCTCTATACCTGTCAATCGAACCAATCCACAAAAAATTTATCAAATGCACGTACCCATCCCAACCCAACCCAACCCAACCCAACCCGCCTAACCATTGTAACCGCGGATTACAGGTGGGATTGGGGTGGATGGGATCAGGTTCGGCAGGTTAGGCGGGTTTTTGAACAACCCTAGTTTCATAGTCCTCATACAATTCAAGCAATATACAATTTTTGAACAACTATGGAAGAAAGCAATCCTCAATTTCCGCTTGTCTTATATTAATTTAGATTAGATTTAGATATTGTGCTTAAGAACAATACTAACAAGAGTATCAATAAATTCTTGACAAAATGGTTGATTGTCATTAACGCCAAAGGTATTGAATAGTACATGGAAGAGACAAGACATCATGAATTTCCGCTTGTCTTATATTAATTTAGATTAGATTTAGATATTAATTGTGCTTAAGAACAATACTAAAAATAGTATCAATAAATTCTTGACAAAATGGTTGTTGCCACTAATGCCAGAGGTATTAAATAGTACATGGAAGAGACATTCAAAATCTGTCATACCCAAAATATCTCCTTGAGAGGATGGAAAAGTTTGGTTCAATCTACCACATGCCTACATCACCTTACTTATTATTATTTTTTTTTTTACATTGGAGGGGTTTCGACCCCTAGACCTAGTCTAGTCCTAACATTTTTCCCCTTACACCATCACCATTTAGGCTAGCCCCCAGTGGCTTCATCATCTAACTTTCTAATTTTAACAAATGGAAATTGATGCATTTACATGATCGAGCTTGAATATGAGATCTCAATTTTCCTCAAAGTGATAATACAATGAAAATGCGCCTAGTCCAAATATTTAAGTGCCACATCAACACAGTGAAAATACTCCATCACAGCGAAAACACCCAAACTTAGTAAAAATATCAAAATTTAGTGAAAACTCAACACCCAAACTCAGTAAAAACATCCAAAATTAGTAAAAATTTCATTTTTACTGTTTGCATTTCCAATTTTTAGTTTTTATTTTATTTTATTTTCCCTGTGATTTTTTTTTTTTTTAGTTTACACTGTTTTTATTTTTTATATTTTTTAATTAGCACAATAAATTTTTCTTTTTATATTTTCACTGTTTTTTTTATTAGCACAGTAAAAATAAATAAATCGTTTTCACTGTCTTTCTATTTTTTTTATTAGTACAGCATAGTAAAGAAAAAGATTTTTTTTTTCACTGTCTTTTCTTGTTTTTTATTAGCACGGCACAATAAAGAAGATGACTTTTTTTATTTTTGCTGTCTTTTTTTTTTTTATTATTATTTTTTTTAAGCAAATCACAGAAAAGAAGACAGTGAAGACAACACAGTAAAGAGAAGATCCGCAGAAGAAAAGGAAGAAGAAGAGAGAGGAACACACGAAGAGAGAGATCTGGTTTTAACCGGATTTATTTCTACGTGGCTTTAGATCTGGTTTTCCCTAGTCCCGCCAGATTCACTGGTTTCTTCATCGGAGTAGCTCTATGCCTACACTGGCTTTCCTCAACACGACCAGATCTACCGGATCGGCACCGATCGAGCAAATCACAAAGAAGAAGAAGAAGAAGAAGAAGAAGAAAAATAAGAAGAATAATAATAAGAAGAAGAAGAAGGAAAAAAAAAGAGAGAAGAATTACAGGCTTAGAACTACTGTAGCTCCGACCAATCAATAGCTCCGGCATGAAGCTACTGCAAACGCCACATTAAACGATGGCAAGAAGAAGAAGAAACTGCATTGCCTCGCTCATTGGAAATGTCGTCGATCTACATGGCAGTTCGATCTGCTCCACGTTTTTCGATTCCTCTCCGGTCTCCTCTGTCTCCTCCTCCCTCTTCTGTCTCACCCTTTCTATTTTTCAGATCGCTCTTTTTCTCTCTGTATCTCTCCTCTTTCTCTCTCTATATCTCTTCCTCTCTATATTTATCTTAAATAGAAGGTGATGATATAACAACGTGTCAATATTAATAACGTGGCAAAACACTACGTTAGACGGGCATAATATACGGGTATTTCAATCGGGCACATTAGCATTTTCCTAAATAAATTTCTCCTATATATAATGTGCCATTTGGGGTGCTAAATTTTAGTAATGGCACATAACGCTGCCAAATTTGGCACCTCAAATGACAGCTACCATTTGTACCATATCATACTTTTATTTTAAAAAGTGATAAATGTGAAAATATAACATTAATGCATTAAAGTACATAGGTACTATAATTTGGCATTGATGTAATTAATTTGGTACCATTTGAAGTGCCAAATTTTGGCACTGACACATTAAATGACATGAATACATTAGGATGCTCTAATAGAGTTCAATGCTATTTATTAGATTATGCCCTTTTAAATGTGTGAAGCCAATTAATTATTCGCTCGAACCAAAAGAAATAAATATTTTTTTGCTTTTAATTAACCACCATGTGATATGAGTAATAAGACGATTGTAGTCATTAGGATTGGGTATCTTCTTTTTTCTGTTCTTTTCTTATATTTTGCAATAAAAAAGACTGTTTCTCCGTTTCCAAATCAAAAGATAATTAAATTAAACAAATATGAACGAAATAGTAATTCAAGGGTGGGTAGCTTAGTGGTTGAGGAGCAGGGTTAAGGGCGTACAAAGTCCCTTGGTCCTGGGTTCGACTCCCACTAAACTACTAATATCCTGGGCCATGAACTGCAAGGTGCAAGCCTTGTTTCGAAAGTCTTATTCGGGGTGCAAGATTTAGTCTGACGAAATAGCAACATACATACATTCATTATTATTATTATTATTTTATGAAAACAAATCATAATACAAAGACTCCCTTCAAAAATTTCATCCAAACACTACTTTCAATTCCAAACACTACTTTCAAAGCATAACGCTTAAAATGGAAGTAGTACTTCTGAAAGTGAAGACAACTACAACTATAATTAATATGCATGGGCCAATGTTCAATTAATATGCATGGGCCAACATGAACATGACTGATTACAAAGAACTAAAAATTATGCTGCTACTACACTAAATTGGCTAAACCTAAAGTCAAACTAGACTAACCTAGGCTTGGACCTGCCAGTTTTTTCTCCATGTCGATCTTCTTCTAATAAACTTCTCTCCATTTTCTCCATGGGATACATTTTACAAGTGAAAAGGCAAATGGGTTGTGTTTATCTATCTCCTACATCTCAATCCTCCAAGCTAGTGTTAATTTTATATTTGAAATTGAAATTTGCTTGGCCTCTTATTTTATGGACTGACTGGATGCTTATTAATCGGATGGTCCAAACTACAAAAATTTAAGTGCTCCATATATGGAGAAATTATTCAGTATGCCCCGTTATATATAACCCCCCCTACACATTACACCCATTATGTGCATATCATGTGATAGTGTAATGTATCTAGATCCCATATATGGACTACCAAGGTAAGTTGTTTGGATATGATATATGTATAGATCACGATTAATCCACTAAAAATGGATGGTTAAAAATGGATTGGTGGAGTGGCATTTTCCATATAAAAACTTTTCTGCATTCGGCATTCAGCATTCGGCATTCGGCATTTTTCAATCTGCAAGTCAAAAGATTAATGGATTGTGTTTATGTTACTCTGTTCCCTAAATCACAACCCTGCGAGAGTTTATATTTTCAGATTTAAAATTAAAGTTTGCCCCGGTTCAAGTTTACTGGACAGACTTCACATTTATTGGGCTGGATTTTTGGGCCTATGTTAATTACTTCAGTTTCATGGGCCAAACTCTTCTTTTTTATTAGCCCATTTAATATATCAAATGAAGAGAATTATGGAACCAACACACATATGGCCTAACCTCTGCATGGGATGGAAACTATTGACAAACAGTAATGCTATATATATCCCAAGAAAGTTACCCCAAACGAATCTCAACCCTTTATTTATTATCAAGGAGAGAATTTGCTAATAAATCGAAAAATTAGATCATGCATTTGTCACATAATTTGGGATATATAGCACTTTAATTTCATCGACAAATCATTGCAAGTCAAATGACTAAATTGTCAATTAATTTTGATGCTTGTGTCAGTGTACTCATTTTCAGATCCTAATTAAAGGCTGTTCATCAGGATATATTAATGTAAGGCTCTGATTAACAAAAGATGGGAGGGTGATTTCTCCCATACTAGATTTGATGGAAAGGAGACAGATCGAGCTAGTATCAGAAGATTTTGGCCCAATGTGTTTT
>JAESVK010064919.1:0-13204 GCA_017140935.1 Hamamelis virginiana
TTATCAATAGGCTTTCACTGGTCATGAGTGACGTCTAGCAATGTGTCATGACATGCCCTAGGTTTGGGTGAATAGCAGAACTATATGAACCCTTCTTGTTACTTAATCCTTCATCCCCTAATGTCACAGTTAAGATATTTAGGGTATGGATACAAGTCAAAACCCTATCTTAACTTTCTTGTCATATGTTCTTCAAATTATAATCTCAATAAGATGAACCTTATGAAACTCTTTCATATTTCATCTATCACTCTGGCCAGAGATTCACATTGAGAGTTATATTTAAGAACTGACCCTGACATTCTCTCTCATAACATTGAGAGTGATGATTCCTTATTAACCACTCATATGCCTTCATGCAAGACCTATTAGAGCCAATGAGTGCTGACTACAACCTTAAGATCAAGGCTGTATAAAACACTATCAAACCCTAATAACTCAGGCACAAGACATCCATGGTGTCTCAGGTCTTAGGATTACCAAATGGACGTAACATAAGAATATTCCTTTAACTTAATATCCATAGGAATATTCTAGTAGATCAAGTTCAGTGTACATATTCTCTAATATGCACCCACAGATTAACCTAAGTGTCTCTACACTGATAAGAAAGACTACCTATCCTCCCATTGGAGTTAGTTTAAATCTGTGCCACTCTTGCCGGTTTAATAAATGTCCTCTTTAATAAACCTATGAGCAGGAACACTTTAAGAATAAATGTATATGAGAAATATGAGTCTTCATATCTCAACAAACTTGAGATACACATTTCTGTTATCATTTATTCATGGACATTATCGTATATATATTTAAACATACAAACGATAAGCAGTACCTTCTTATCCTAATATGAAATAGATATGCATTTTAGGATTGGTTTTAGGGCATACCTCTAACAAAACCCACACTGCAAGACTTTAGCGGCAGTCTTTTTCCCGCTAAAGTGTCCTCCACATGCTAGAGTGTGGCAGAACTTCAAAACGTCTTGCATTTCACCCTCTGGAATACACCTACGGATAACCTGGTCAGCACAGTACTTAAACAGGAGAGGATCTTCCCAATAATAAAATTTTATTTGCGAAAAGAAACGATCCTTCTCTTGTTTCGACCAAAGAGATGGTACAAGGCCTGTGGCATGATAATTCACTATATGAACATACCAGGGTAAGGTAGAATGAGTGACAGCAAAAAGTTGCTCATCAGGGAAAGAATCTCTAATAGGCGTGGGGTCACTCTCTTCTTCAACTACTATCCTAGAGAGGTGGTCAGCAACGACATTCTCAGACCCTTTTTTATCCCTAATCTCAAAGTCAAATTCTTGCAATAAGAGAATCCACCTAATCAGCTTAGGCTTCGTCTCTTTTTTAGAGAGCAGGTACCGCAAGGCGGCATGGTCTGAGTACACAATGGTCTTCGATCCCCACAGATAGGATCGGAATTTATCTAAAGCAAAAACTACTGCAAGCATTTCTTTCTCAGTCGTAGTGTAATTTAACTGAGCTTCATTCAAGGTTTTGCTTGCGTAGTATATAACATAAGGGGCCTTTTCTACCCTCTGACCCAACACTGCCCCCACAGCATAATCGGAGGCATCACACATTAGCTCGAAAGGAAGTGACCAATCGGGAGCTCGCATGATAGGTGCCGAGATCAACATTAAGCGCAGTTTATTGAAGGACTCTAGACAGGCTTTATCAAAGTTAAACTCTACATCTTTAGCTAGCAGATTACACATTGGTTTTGCTATTTTGCTAAAGTCCTTAATGAAACGCCTGTAAAATCCTGCATGTCCAAGGAAGGACCGGATTTGCCTAACAGTAGTAGGAGGAGGTAGTTTTGCAATTAAATCAACCTTAGCTTTGTCCACCTCTATTCCCCTACTAGAAACGATATGCCCGAGCACAATGCCCTCACGAACCATGAAATGGCTCTTCTCCCAACTAAGCACAAGGTTTGTCTCACAACATCTCTTAAGCACTTTCGAGAGATTAGAGAGGCATTCATCAAAAGAAGGACCGAAAACAGAAAAGTCATCCATAAACACTTCCAGATAGTCTCCTATCATATCAGAAAAGATAGAAGTCATACATCTTTGGAACGTGCTCGGGGCATTGCATAGGCCAAAAGACATACGCCTAAATGCAAATGTCCCGAATGGACAGGTAAACGTTGTTTTCTCCTGATCCTCGGGGTAAACCGCTATTTGGTTATACCCTTAGTAGCCATCTAGGAAGCAGTAAAAACTCTGCCCGGATAATCTCTCTAGAATTTGGTCAATATAAGGCAGAGGGAAGTGGTCTTTCCTAGTCTTGGAATTTAATTTCCTATAGTCTATACAAACTCTCCAACCAGTGGTAGCTCTTGTAGGGACTAGAATACCCTCTTCGTTAGCTATCACTGTTATCCCAGACTTCTTAGGAACCAGTTGAGTAGGGGAAACCCACTCACTATCTGAAATTGGGTAAATGATACCCGCATCCAGTAGTTTCAAAACTTCCTTTTTAACGACCTCTTTCATATTTGGATTCAATTTACGTTGGGCATCTCTAGAAGGATTCACACCTTCCTCTAGGTGAATACGGTGCTGGCAGATTGACGGGTCTATACCCTTTAAATCAGCAACCGACCATCCTATGGCTACTCTGTGCTCTTTCAAAATGGATAACAACTTACCTTCCTGTTCTAAATTTAATGAAGATGAAATTATAACAGGCAAGTTGTCACTATCACCCAAAAATGCATACTTGAGATTAGCCGGCAGAGACTTTAACTCAAGTTGCGGCGGAGACTCAAAAGACGTAGGAGAAGGGACACTGGCAATAGACGGAAGTGGCTCAACCCTAGGTCTCCATAGCAGTTTTTCTACAGAGGAGGTAGAATCTAAGACAAGATTCACCTCCATAAACGAGTGCTCCAAGTCATGGTCCTCGAACCCAAAGTAATTAAGACATGTTTCTAACGGGTCCTTGGACAGAAGATAAGGTGTAGCTTCCTCTACCACCTTATCTATGATGTCAACAAAAGAACAATCCTCAAAGTTATGAGGTTGATTAGCTGCACTATAAACCTGCAGCCTGGTTTTTATGTTACCAAAAGACACCTTCATTATGCCAGTCCTACAATGAAGGACTGCATTAGCAGTTGCCAGAAGAGGTCGTCCTATTATAACAGGGATTTGGGGCCTAGTTATATCAACAGGCTCCATATCTAGGACAATAAAATCTGCAGGAAAGACAAACGAATCTATCTTAACCAAAACATCCTGCAGTATACCTCTAGGTACCTTTGTGGACCTATCTGCAAATTGAAGAATAGTAGGTGTGGTTTGGAGTGTTCCAAGCTCCATTTTGGCGTAAATTGAATATGGAAGAATATTCACACTTGCGCCAAAATCGACTAACGCCCTATCAATGAAATGACTTCCTAAGAAGCAAGGTATAGTTGGCGTTCCAGGATCTTTTCTCTTAATTGGGGCTTGGAATTGACACACAACACTTGCAATATCAACGGGAGCTATGGTTTTAGATAAATGCACGCGCTCCTTGCGTTGCTGTGTGCACATTTCCTTCAAAAATTTGGCATATGAAGGAATCTGTTTTATGGCATCTAGCAGAGGTAAATTAATATGGACACTTTTAAACACCTCTAGCATATCCGACATGCTAGCCCCTTTCTTCGCTCTCCTCTCAGGCGCAATCAGCGCGGATGGAAATGGGGCTTTCGGCACATACGATGCCAATGGATTGTCTAAAGCGGCGGGAAAGTTATCCCTCGAAGCTTCAGACTCTTTTTCTATTGCAGGTTCTTTCTCTATTTTCCTTTCTTTCTCTCTCTCTTTCTCTCTCTCTTTCTCTCTCTCTATCTCTTTCTCTTTCTCTCCCACTCTATTATCTACCACCTTCCCACTACGCAAGACTGAAACAACCTTAACTTCCTCATTACAATGTGGGTTCTGAGAAGTGGAACTCTCAGCTACAAAAGCTCCCTTGGGATTGGCAACAGCCTGACTCGGGAATTTCCCTTCCTCTCTGCGACTAAATGAAGCCGCTAGTTGACCCATTTGGGTTTCTAACTTTGAAATAGATTGGGAATGGGAATGAGTGAGTTGTGCTGAAGCCTCTAGACTTTTCAGGGTAGCTAGGACTTGTTCCTCAAAACCAGGCGTTCTATGAGGTTGTGGTGGTGGTTGAGTCACAGCTTGACTCTGGTACTGGGGTGCAGGTGCTTGAGGAGCACCATAACTGGGGTACTGGGATTGCATCAATGGTGGTCTATAGGGTTGACTGATAGCAGGGTTACTGCTATATGGGGGTCTTGCAGGCTGACTAGGATTGGAGCCTCTAGGCTGGCTAGACCACTGGAAATTGGGGTGAGTCTTCCACCCAGGGTTGTAAGTATTGGAATACGGGTCATTCCTAGGTGGTGCATATCCTTGAGCAGCATTAACCTGCTCTTGGACAAACTCAGGGTACTGGCCTGCCATAGGACAATATGGGGTCTCGTGCGCTGGGTCAGTGCAAATATTGCACACCAAGTTGACAGGTTTCACATGGGCTTTAGAAGATTGCCCTTGTGCCGCGATTAATTGGTCAAGCTTTTGAGACAGAGCCTCAACTTGCTTATTTGCCAAAACTTGGGTGTCTACATCATAAATACCGCCCTTTTTGGGAGGCGGTTTCTTCACTAACGCATCGTCACGGTTACCTAAAGACATTGAGGCCATGTGGAACGAATCCTCACTCAACGCTTCAAATAATGCCCACATTTCATCCTCACCTTTACTTAAAATGGCTCCCCCACAGGCAGATTTCACAGTCTGCGTGTCACCCTCTGTTAAACCTCTAACAAAAGACTCAATGATTTGCCACTTGGGTACATCGTGATGGGGGCATAATCTAAGAAGTTCCTTCATTCTTTCCCAGGCTTCGTGAAAAGATTCCTGTTCATGTTGGACGAAGTTTGTTATACCTCGTCGCATTTGGTGGGTTTTACCGACAGAGTAAAATCTAGACAGGAATAACTTTTGAAGCTGTTCCCAAGTAGTGATAGGGACAGGAGTTTGGAGAGTACAAAGCCAGTGTTTGGCCTTATCTTTCAAAGAAAACGGGAATAAGAACAATTTCAGGGACTCTGGATGGAACCCCTGAATTCTAATAGTCGAACAAATCCCTAAGAATTCCTGCAAATGGTCGTATGGGTTCTCTCTATCTAACCCATAGAACGTAGGAAGCATCTGAATGGTAGCATGCTTAATCTCATAGATGAGATTCTCTATGTGCGGGATTTGGATATAGGAGGGTGGATTAAAACTATTGGGCATGAAGTGATCCCTCAAAGTTTTAAGACCTGGTGGTGCTTGAATATTATCCGCTGGTAACATGGCAGTGTGTGCAGATGATTCAGCCATTTCTAATTGATGCAAAGGTACTGACTCACTGGTCTGACTTTGAGAAGCCTTAACAGCTCTCAGAGTTCTTTCAATTTCAGAGTCTATAGGAATTACGTTTAATGACAACGACCTTCTACCCCGCATAAAATAGGTCTCCACAGAAAATCACGGAATTACAATAGACAAATTGTGAGCAGTTAATCTTTAGCTTTTAATTTGTTATTTTAAGCGCGCGGGAGTGAAGCTCCCAATTCCTGATTTCAGCCACCTGTCGTTAGAGAAGAAAGAATAATGAATAACAAATTATAATATATAGATATTAACAGTATAAAGAATTTATATTAAGTAATATTAACAGTATTAATATATACTACTTAAATTAAATCCAAATATTCTTTATAAATAAACCGTAAGTCCCCGGCAACGGCGCCAAAATTTGATCGACTCAATCGACGAGGGAGATTATTCCTCGTCAACGATCAAGATTAATAATTTATAAAACCGCGTGACAATTAATCTCAATTCGATTGTGACTAGTGAGCACGGGTGTCGAACCACTGGGAAATGCAGGTTTATATTTAAAAGACTTTTTAGAATCAATTCAAGTGGAAAGAATATTGTCAATTAAATTGGTTGGTGGTAACTGCTCCGATTGGGTCGAAGCGAAAACTCAGTAATTAAATAAAGCTTAGTAAAAAATGCAGTTAAGTTGGTGGATTGAGCGGAACTTGGGTGAGAAGCCCATTGAATATCAATTAAACAATTTATGTTTATAAAATCCTCACTATAGTAATTATGTATGGTGGTTCTTCCAACTACAAGAAGGAAGTCCCAAAAAGATTATATATACAGGACCGGCAAGTTTATCCTGGAAAAGAATGGAATATCGCTATCCACCTTAAATGAGGAATAAAGCATGCTGGTTTGTATTCATACCAATAAGAACCATTGCATAATTATATAATTGCAATCACAGATGTACAATTATATGATATTATATTTGGCAATAGTGTGCGGTAAAACCTTCACAACTATGCAATCACATATTACAAATAGAGGGATGTTTATAAAATAGGATTGTAAAATGAATCCAACTTCATCCTCACCCAAGCTTGGAGTATTAGCTACACATCACTGGAGGAGAATATCCTTTATCCAGGACAAGCTTTAAGGGTTCACGGGATGGAAAAAGAAATAAAAACGGTAATTAAATGACTGAAGAAATAAGGAAAATGGCAGAAATAAATAAAGAAAATGGCGAAAATAAATAAAGAAAAGTGACTGAAGTAAATAAAGAAAAGACTTAAGTAAATAAAGAAAAAGACAGAAAAAGTAAAGAACAGTTCTCAAGTGAGAACTGAGCCATGCATAAAAAGGGAAAATAACAGAAAAGTAAATTGCGAAAAGTAAAGACTTAATCGGATAGAACAATCCTCAAGTGAGAATTGAGCCAGGCATTGAAAGAAAAATGGCAGAATTGGAAATTGCTGAAAACGGAAACTACCGAATAAAATGCGAAAATAAACTGTAACTTGAATTAAAATAGCAGAGTAATGATTCAGAGCTTAAGTCATGAACCCTCAAAACGTCGTCGTTACACTTCTATTTATAGAAGAAAAAGGTAAAAGACCAAAATGCCCTCAAAATATCCAAAAATATCTTCTTTGCCCGCAGCCGCCCTTGGCTATCGATAGCGAAGGTTCGCTATCGATAGAGGCGCTATCTATAGCGAATCTTGGCTATCGATAGTCAAGGTCAAATGTTGACTTTTTTTGCAGAGTTTAACGTCTGCTCTTTTGGTACTTCCCCCGGCTGCTGTGGATCCTTTTCGGACGTTCCTTTGATTCGGGATGCTCTTCAGGGCTTCATCGGTGACGACTTTATTTAATGTAATCTGCACATATTTCTTGAAACAGAGATTTAAACCCAATTGTACAGATATTTATATAAAACGCTATTTATTAAACAATTATATATATAAGAGAACATAGTAATACCATAGTTGAATGGTATGATTGTGGTACAATCACACTCCCCAACTTAGGTTTTGCTAGTCTCTTAGCAAAAAGCTGAACCTTTAAAACTAGAATTTGAAAAAGCCACTTTCGCAGGGAAACGCGATTGCATTTAGCATATGCAACAAACCTTTTAAACCACTAAGTTACCTTTCGTGGACGAGTGCAGTCTCGTGAGAGTTTGCAGAAATGATACTCACAAACATGAATGAATAAAAGAATTGTTTAGAAAGAATTTTAACAATATACTATGTACACAATAGGAGTTTTATCCACAGATATATCACTTTTCATAATTGAACATTTTATAATACAAGAAATGCTATCTTTAACAGGAAATTAGCAAGTATTCAATGTGTAGTGAGGATGAACTTTGATAAAATCAAAATACTGAAATAAGAGTACGAGAATTAACCCATAATTAGTTTCAACTTCAAAATCCTCACTGATGGTCACTCGCAAAAGATAGTCATTCTGAAAAGGTTAGTAACCCAGAGTTCCCAAATGGAAATATACAAGTATAAAACTTATACATTAAGCTCTAATTAACGACCAAAGAGAGATGAAATAACAAGATTATCTATATGCAGAGATGCAATTCATACATAAATAAAACTTAAATAAACAAGTAATCACAAGAGAATAATGCACAATATTTTTAAAATCAAAAAGGTCTTTATAGGCTTGTAAGATTTTTGGTTGTAACAGAAAGAGTTTGAAGACTGCAAAATTAGGATGGTTGTAATTTGTTCAGGTTACTACCCTAACCATCCTAAATACCTAAACTAACCCTGACAACAACTCAAAACGTTTAACTAAAAAGAAACAAAGAATTTTTCAAAAAGAAACACTGTCCACGCTCAATACTGAGCATCCTCTCTCATCACTGCTCATCCCCAGGTGGGATGTCGAATCTCGGGTCGGGCTGCGGCTCATAGAATAACGCGCGGTCGGCCTCAGAAATCGGCTTGCCGTCCATACGACGCCACATAACCCGGAGCTGCGCAGAATGCCTCTCCATCATAGCTGACTGACGGTCAAGCTGTGCTGTCTGCCTATCATGCTGAGCGGACTGCCTCTGCTGGATGTGCATAATCGATCTCAGTCCCTCCAGGACCTGATGAAACAAACCCTGGGAGCTGGCAGATGGCATGTCTGGCATAGGAGGAGCAGCTGGAGTCGGAGCTGGAGCAGGCTCTGATGGACCGGCGGTCTCAGCACGTGGCCTCTTCGGCCGAGCTGCTATACTCCGAGCTAGTGTAGTAGGGGTAATAGGACCCTCGCCCCATCGCAGTGGCTCATCGGAGACAACACCCGCACCCAATGCAAACGCTGTAATCATCTGGGGGTACGGCATGTTGCTCCGTGGCTGTGTGGCAATGAATGTGCGTATCTCGCTGAAGATCAACGCTGCGATGTCAATGGGATGGTCGCTCAAAAACTCCAGCAGTAGCCGTACCGACTCCACTGGTATCTGTGAATCCGTGCCTCTCGCCCGCAGATTGCAGTAAAACAGCTTGTTCATAGCTGCGTATGAAGGATGCATGTTCCCGGTCGTGAAGTACATACCATCAAATAAGCTCCGGTCCACGCATACTGCATCAGCACACTGACTCTCCGTCAGCTCTAAGTAAGTGCTCTCTGCCGCTGTCTCTAGTGGACGCTCGCACCCCAGATAGGTAGCGATGTCGTCTATAGAAAATCTGACAGTGCGGCCTCCAACCTCGGCCTGGAGTGTCTCTGGCTGATCCTCTGCTGTGTGTGCTGTGGTATAGAACTGTCTCACCACACTGGCCATATACCCGCCTCCCTTCCTCAGCCAGGTACTGAGGTGTCTGTCCTGGAGGATCTCTACGAGCAAGCCCTCGTATCTGAAGGCCTTCGGATCCACATACCTCTCGACATTGAAGTTCCTCGACGAGAGGATCACTGGCCATGGTTTCGCCGCTCGCCGAGTCGGTACTCTCCTCGACCCGGTCTCAGTCTCGGCATAGCTCTCGAACTCGCGCGGCATGCGCGGCTCTCCAGTCTCGCCAATATCTGGCTGCTCAAATATGTACTCCTCCTCCACAAACTGTGAACCGGATGGAGGAGCACTCTCTCGTGGCTGCTGGGCAGACGACTGACCTCCGGCCGAAGGTCTCTAGACTGGCGAAGGCTGCCACTCTGACTCAGAATCATCAGACGAATCAGGCTGTGTGCGCTGGGCCTTGCCCCGCCCAGAATCTGAAGACCTCCTCTGTCTCGGCTGAGCCGGCTCCTAAAAGGCTACGCCCTTCCTGCCGGTGGTCTTTTGGCGTACCATATCTCTGTACAATTTTTTAAACCCACACAGCAGCAGATAGGAACATAGTCAGCAGTAGAAAATTTTTTTTTTTCAGAGGTACTTGTATATATATTTTTTTCAATAATAATCAACACACAACACAGCCAGTTTATTTAACCATATGATAATTTTTTTTTTTTTTTTTTTAATTTCATCTCAATTTTCAGAACTTGCCTATCATCCAGGCTTATTTTTATCAACACCCCATTCACATGCATCGATGCATGCATGCCCATGCATGCCCATGCATAGCCTAACATCCAGGCACTATCACAGCTCCACAATTCCATGTCACAAAGCAGTGTAACAAATGTACCAGGACACGTTTCATTATTATTTAAACTTCAAAACCCAACATACTATTCTAACTTTTTACATGCAATAATCTACGTATACTAAGTCATACTATGATATATTACACAAAACTAAGCCAATTTAAGAAAAATTCAAAATTTTAAAGTGTGAACGGGTACTCACGAGGTGTAAAAGATGAAGAAGTCGCCGAACCACTAACCTCGCCAAAAATGCGACTCAAGTGCAAAAAATGGTGACCGAATGAGATGGAGCACACGCGAATTCTGATCGGTCAGAAATGTGCTAAACGGCACGAGGATCGCTATGGAATCGATCCTGCGCGAAATGGAGGCCTGGTGTGGTCGGAAAGTGAGTTTGAAGGTGAAGGGACACGGCGGCAATGGAGGTTTCAGAGATGAATAGTGAAGGAAATGGACGGTTTTTCACGCGGGAAGAGCTTAAAAGTCAAATCTTCGCGATCTCTATCGATAGCGCACTGGCGCTATCGATAGCCAATGCAATCTGTCCGCAGTTATATATATTTTTTAATTTTCAAACTCCTCTATCGATAGCGCTTGTTTGGCTATTGATAGAAAAGTCAAAATTTTGACTTTTTCAAAAATTTGGCTTATTTTGACTAATAAATCACATTAACTGACACTAAATACCAAATAACATGAAAAAGAGACACCTCAATACCCATGGCTGCTAAGTTATCGAAAAAATTGGCAACTTTTCGGCTCAAAATAGGGTACTACGGGGGTCCTAAACTCTAACAAAAATTAACATGGCTCAAAAACTCGAAGAAAATGGCCTTAAATCATTTTTCAAAAATGTGCACAATATTCTCAATTGATTAACAAGATATTTGCATTCTAACATACGCATGAATTGAACCTTTATGCAAGATATAACAGGAAAGCATTTACCACAGATTGATAGGATGAATATTTGAGTCCCAAAAAAGATCGAATGGTTCAAAATTTGCTTTAATTGTCATAAGTCTCCACTTTATAACAGGTTTTTATCAAATACTTAAATTGCCAAGTATGAAGATTTAAACCAAGTTCGTGCATGTGCAAGATTGAATACAAGCTAATCACAGTAAAGTTACAATTAATGTATCGAAAATAGACAAATAGAAATGATATAAATGAAAGAATAAACTCACATTGTAATACATGTTTATTTATCAAATTCTATACAAATAATCTTTAAATAAATCACACTGGGTTAACATGTACACAAGAATGATAAATAATGAATTATTATGTATATACAAATTAAATGAACCAATAAATAAATTAATCCTATACAAATGCATATACACATTAAAGAATATACAAACCCTCCCCAACTAGAAGTAAACATTGTCCTCAATGTTTGACAGTATGTTACTACTAGACATATTGATATTAACATGGGTACTGGGTGGGTGGGACTAAGTTTAACGTCATTAGCTAGACGTGAAATTCCTCATTTAGTCAAACTGGTAGGTTGGGTCTTCCAAACTGACAGACTCAATTACCAAACCATCCTGAATGCCCTCACTATCGGTAATACCCTCAATAAAAGGCTTAAGCCTTTGTCCATTTACAAAGAAGGACACACCAGTACGAGGATTTTGAATTTCTACAGCACCGTGAGGAGTAACCCTAGTTACTACAAAAGGTCCATCCCAACGAGATCGAAGCTTACCAGGAAATAGCCTTAATTTAGAGTTAAACAGCCACACCTTCTGATTTGGTTCAAAAGATTTCCTATTGATGTGTCTGTCATGAAACTCTTTCATTTTGGCTTTAGCAATTTTGGAATTCTCGTAAGCCTCACTCCTAATCTCTTCGAGCTCATTTATCTGAAGCTTGCGGTGAGAACCCGCTTCCTTCATTTCAAAATTAAATTTCCTAATGGCCCAAAGTTCTTTATGCTCTAACTCGACAGGGAGATGACACGGTTTGCCATAGACTAAACGGTACGGAGACATACCAATAGGGGTTTTAAAAGCAGTCCTATAGGCCCACAATGCGTCAGTTAAACGCAATGACCAATCCTTTCGATCAGGCCTGACAGTTTTTTCTAGAATATGCTTAATTTCCCTATTTGAAACCTCCACTTGCCCGCTAGTCTGAGGATGGTATGGGGTTGCAACTTTGTGAGTGATGGAATATTTAGCTACGAGAGTTGCAAAGGGTCGATTATTAAAATGTGACCCTCTATCACTGATGATGGCCCTTGGAAACCCAAACCTAGAAAAAATGTTCTCTTGGAGGAAGTTCAATACCACCTTGTGGTCATTGGTCCTAGTGGCTATGGCTTCTACCCATTTAGACACATAATCGACAGCCACTAGAATATATTCAAAGCCATGCGAAATAGGAAAAGGTCCCATGAAGTCGATGCCCCAAACATCGAAAATTTCGACTATCAAGATAGGGTTAAGAGGCATCATATCTCTTCTAGACATAGAACCCATTCTTTGGCAATTTTGACAGGACTTACAGAAGTCCACTGCATCTTTGAATAGTGTGGGCCAGAAAAACCTGAAAGGAATCGATCGAAATCATGGAATCGCAGCGGAAGAGAAAACAAAACTTTTTAATAATAGTATTCCATCATCGAAAGATTCTAAACAAGAATCGAACAAGCATTGGGATATGAGATTTAATTACAAACAAATAAAATTAATAAAACATAAATTAATCTTACTTGATTCGCCTTTCGATTTGCAATCCTCGACCTCGAACTTCAACGCAATGAAGCCTCCAACGGTATCCACACGAGGGTAAGATTCCCTAAACCCTTCTAGTCTTTCACAACACTTGAGAAAACTAGAATGGAGAGGGAGAGGAGAGTGAAAATTTCGGCCAAGGGGTTACTTAACCCTAGAATGAGTGAAGCACTCATATTTATAGACATTCTCCTCTTTAAGGGATGTTTGGTTACTAGTGCTAGCATGACCAAACATCCTTGAATAGAATAATCCTATTCTTGGTTAATTTTGACTTTTAATTAATTAACTTTTAATTAATCAAAATCAAACTTAACTTAAAGACAGGATTCCCCTCTCACAAGTTTAAGGAACTCTCTTACCCTCTATTGTGTGTGACCCATTGGGTTCACCCCAACCTAGCAGTGACTAGGGACATCTCCATGTCGCCTAAAATAGAAACTTTCTATTTA
>JAESVK010064921.1:0-11748 GCA_017140935.1 Hamamelis virginiana
CATACTCTCTAGCAAAGGCCTTCATCTAGTCTCCCATAAAGGCCTTAGCTTGATCAGTATTAATGGTCTCGGGCAGTCCAAACCTATGAATAATATGCTCTTTGATAAATCCTATCACAACATTTTGGTCTACTACTTTCATTGGTTTTGCCTCAGTCCATTTAGAAAAATAATCCGTGGCCACTATAATAAAGCAGTGCAAATTAGAGGAAGGAGGATATATTTTACCAATAACATCAATGGCCCATCCTCTAAAAGGCCATGGTTTTATAATATAATTTAAATCAGTGGAAGGTATATGTTGGATTTGGCCATGCTTTTGACAAGACTCACAACCTTTAGCAAATTTAATACAATCTCCTAAATCTGTAGGCCAGTAATATCCATACCTCCAAACGAGCCACCTCATTTTGATGCCAGCCTGGTGAGCTCCACAAATACCTTCATGAATTTCCCCCATCAACAGTAAGGCCTCAGAATCATTAACACATTTCAACAAAAGGCCTTCTTCTATTTTTCTGAAAAGTTCTCCTGCATATATCACAAAATGAACAGCAAGCATTTTAATCTTTCTATCACAAGGCATACCTGGGTTAGTTAGCCTCCTTATTATTGGTTCCCTCCAATCTTGTTGGCTTTCTTCAATATCATGTATTTCAAAATTTACTTCCCTGGTTTTGATAGAAGGTAATGCTTTCTTTTCTACCACCACGTTCCTTTTTGTTTGTCCTCCAGTGAGTTTAAGACCTGAAGCTAGTTGTGCTAACTTATTCGCATCTTCATTTTCTTCTCTTGGTTTATGTATCAAAACCACATCATCAAATGAATCAAGTAATTGGGAAGCAATAGAAAAGTATGGTAACAAAGTCCAACTATTACATTTGAATTTGCCTGCTAATTGATTCAAAATCAATTGTGAATCTCCAATAACTTCTACTGTTCTCACACCCATCTCATGCAATATTTCAAGGCCTATAATTAAGGCCTCATATTCGACTTGATTGTTGCTACATTCAAAATTGAATTGATAGGCATGTTCATATTTAACACCATTTGGAGATGTAATAACTATGCCAGCCCCGGACTTTCTTTCAGGCCTTGATCCATCAAATTCTAGTTTCCATGCCACGTGTTCTATCATCCCCAAATCTACCTCCACTTCTTTTATGACATCATTTGGATGGTCTGCTAAAAAGTCAGCAAGGACTTGGCCTTTCACTGCTTTCTGTGGCATATATTTTATTGCATAACGTGATATAGCAAAAGCCCATCTTCCAATCCTACTTCTAAAAATAGGTCTTGATAGCATATACTTTACTAAATCGGTTTTGGATATAACGTACACAGTATTTGACATAAAGTAATGTTTAAGTTTATCCACAGTGTAAAACAAAGAAAGACAAGTCTTTTCTATTGGAGAATATCTTTGTTCAGTACATGTAAAGGTCTTACTTAAATAATAAATGGCCTGTTCATGGCCTTGTTCATTTACTTGTGCTAACATTGCACCCAGAGACCTCTCTGCAGTTGACAAATAAAGCCTCAAACTCTTATGTGGTACTGGAGGGATTAAAACTGGAGGCTTCGTAAAATATTCCTTAATCTGGTCGAAGGCTTTCTGATGCTTGGTCTCCCATTTAAACTCCTCGCAGGCCTTGAGCTTTAACAAAGGTGAGAAAATAGAAGTTCTTCCTGAAAGATTAGAAATAAACCGACGCAGAAAATTAATTTGACCCATAAACTTCTGTAACTCATTCTTATTCATAGGTGGTTTAACTTCCTTAATGGCCTTTGACTTATTTTTATCCACCTCTATGCCTCTTTGGTGAACTAAAAACCCAAGAAAGTTTCCAGCCCTAACTCCAAAGGCACATTTTGCTGGGTTCATCTTCAGTTTATATTTTCTCATTCTTTTGAAGGCCATTTTGAGATCTTTCAAATGATCAAGGTCTTCTTTTGATTTAACTACTATATCATCAATATAGACCTCGACGGATTTTCCTATTAAATCATGGAAAATAACATTCATTGCCTGCTGATATGTAGCTCCAGCATTAATAAGGCCAAATGGCATTTTTACCCATGCATACATTCCTATGACTCCTGGACATCTAAAGGCCGTTTTATGAACGTCCTCTTCACTTATGAAGATCTGATTATAACCAGAGTGGCCGTCCATAAAAGATAAGATCTTATGGCCGGCTGCTCTGTCTACTAATAAATCAGCTACAGGCATAGGGTATTCATCCTTAGGGGTTGCAAGATTCAAATTTCTAAAATCTATACATACCCTAAGTTTGCCATTTTTCTTAACTACTGGAACAATATTTGAAACCCATTCAGCGTACCTTATTGGTTTGATGAAACCAGCTTTTAGCAGCCTCTCTATTTCCTCTTTGATCTTCATGGTTACTTCCAAGGTCATCCTCCTTGGTGGTTGTTTGAAAGGTTTGAATCCAGGCTTTGTTGGCAAACGATGCTCCACCAATTTTCTGTCTAGACCTGGCATTTCGTGATAATCCCAAGCGAAACAATCTTGGAATTCTTTAAGAAGTTTGATGATCTCTTCCTTAGTATCTTTTTCCAACAGGCCGCTCACAAAGGTTGGCCTTCTATTTTGGTCATCCCCCAAATTAATTTCTTCTAGTGGATCTTGGACCTCTGCTCTGAGGTCTTGTTGTTGTGCAGGTTCCATTTCAAGATCTTTCAAACCGAAACTGTCCTCTTTCATGACTTCAGCATCTTCTTCTAATATACACTCAGCCTCTGATATTTCGCAAGGGCTTTCCTCTTTGTTATATACCAACAGTTTATTGAAAAGGTCTCGAATTAGACCTTTTTGTTGATCTTCAAATGGTCTGCAATTCATGGGATCTCTTCTATACTGTAGCTTGACAACGGCTGGTCAAGTAAAATCGCCCCAGGCCTTGTTGTCTCTTGTATCACTCTTTCCACTGCCCTTTTTGAGAAAAGGTCAATTGCTGTGGTCATTTCTTTGGGTTTCCCTTCTTTGTCAGTACCTATGAATTTGATTGGACCTACATCTCCCCCATATAGATGAGCTTCTGCCGCATTGGATCCTGCAATAAAAGGTCTCTGGTCTGCCCATACTACTTCTACTTTGCTGCTGTTCCATAAGATCAAGAACTGATGCAGAGATGAGGGAACACACCAATTGGAATGAATCCAATCCCTGCCAAGAAGTGCATTATACGATGCAATCGAATCTACCACAAAAAAGGCAGATAAACATTCCCTGTTTCCAACCGCTAAGACCACTGGGAGAACTCCCTTGGTCTTTGTAATTCCACCTGAAAAATTTGCAACTGTCACATCTGTGGGTATAAGGTCTGATTCTGTCTTACCAAGCTTCTTCAAACTTGCACTTGGAAGGATGTTAACAGCCGCTCCGTTATTAACTAAAACCCTCTGCATAGGTCTCCTATCCATATGAACATTGATGAAGAGAGGCCTTGGGTGTTGAGTCATCTTCTCTGATGGTTTTTCAAACACTATATTCTCTGACCTTTCTATTTCTCCATCTTCGTTGACCATTTCCACTTCTTCAATGACCACCGATGTACCCTTTGGCCTATGTTCTTCTTTCTCAATTTCGATGGTTTCCTCATCTTCTCTTGCTTGAAAGATTAATGGCAAAGTAAATGCCATGTTGCAACCCATCACTGGTGGAAGACTTCCAAATTGTAGCGAGAAATTGTCTTCATCACTGTCTAGCTTTAAACTTGTGTCGTCTTCAAAATTTTCTACCACAAGGCCTTCCTAAATCTCCGGTTGTCTGATTGTCTCACCCGATTGTGAGGAAAGACCTTGATCTTTATCAGTTGTTAAACCAAAAGATCTGTCTTCTATCTCTTCAAGTGTCGAAATGATCCCTTTTGTAACGGTCTTCATCTCTATATTGTCGCCTTTTGAGACCTCTCGAACTTTCCTGTGGTCTCTATTAACAGTTACAGTTAGATTTTTACGTACCTCACTTGTGCCAGAATTTGAAGATGTTTGAAAAGATCTTCTGTACTCTGCCCTTCTTCTTTGAAACCTCCTCTTTTGCGTCCTGGTAAAAGGACATGGGAACTTAGGGTGTTCCAACCTGGTCCATACTCCTTCCCCAGTTAAAGGAGGTCTAATCATTCTCGATCTTTGGTTAGTAACAACTTCCTGAGGCCTCTGTACTGGAACTTTCGGTACCCATCTTTTCTGGACACGAGGAAAACCGTGGTGTCCTTGAGGTCTCTGAAAATGATAAGGCCTCATGAAAGGCCTTGGACGAGTTTCCAGATTCAGAGAATTATGGCAGTTGCAACAAATCTGAGGTCTGGTAGGTTTTGGAATGAAGGGAACTCTTGGAGATTGAAAGTTCCAAGGTCTCTCGTTCCTGAACCAACGTTGCTGGAAATGTGGGAGATTTCTCGGATAATGATTTTGCACTTGGTTCCTCGACAAAGATCTTAAATCAGTTGAAGCTACGACATTCTCAGCTATTGGGAACGGATCAGTGTCTACTGCCATGGCTTCTTTGTCCTTCTCTGGGAATCTTAAAAGGCCTTTGTCAATACAATCCTGTGTTACACGTCGGAAAACAACACAATTGTTAGTATCATGAGACCTTGTCGCATGCCATTTACAGAAATCCCCGGTTTCACGACCAGGAAGTTTATGGCCATCTAAAAGCCTGATAAATTTTCCGGTCAATAAGTGGTCAAATATCTCAGATGCTTTTGATAAATCGAATGAAAATTTTCTTTTAACATCCATGAGATTTTTCCTAACTTTTGGGTCATGAGGGGCCTCCATATCTTTTTTCTTTAAGGCCTGACAAACAAAAGGTTTCCTAGCAATAACCTCGGCCAGATCTACTTCAAAATTCGGGTCATGATAATATGTCCCAAACGAAGAGGCTTTTCTCTGATCTTCTTCCCTCAAGAGCCTCTCATATCTAGACGCTCTAGCAGATAATTCAAAAAGGTCTTCGAAGTCCATGCCTTCGAATTTCTTTCGTAATTCTAGTTCAAGGCCATTTTGAGCGAGTTTGACAAACTCTTGCTCGGGTAAGTAGACAGTGCATCTATTTCTGGCCTTTTTAAACCTTGATATGTATTGTTCTGCACTCTCACCTGATAACTGTCTAAACTTAGACAAATCGGCCATTGTTATTTCAGGTTCAGACCTATAGAATTGCATATGAAAACGCTCTTCCATTTGCCTCCAATTTAGAATTGAATTTGAAGGAAGACTTATATACCAGGTGAAAGCTGTTCCAGTCAAAGAATTGCCAAAAAGTCTCAATTTTAAGTTGTCATTGGCCGAGACCTCACCACACTGTATGGTAAAACGGCCAATGTGCTCAATAGTGGACTGACCACCTTCCCCTGAAAACAAAGTGAATTCAGGTACCTTATAACCTCTAGGAAAGTCATTGCATTGGTCTATCCATTCAGGATATGGCTTTCTGTACAAAGGCCTTACAATTCTTCTCTGATTACCTGCAGTAAGGCATTCTTGGACTATGTTAACAATGTCATTACAGTCAGGTGTATTACCTCTGTTAATATTTTCTAAAGGTCTTTCAGAGGTAAATGTCGGATTTTGAAAAATCTCGTAAGGCCTCCCACCAGTAATGTTATTAAACGTACGCCCATTTTGCCCCCCGGGTATTTGGTTCGTAAAGTCATTCATGTTAATGAGTCTAGGTCTAAAGTCATCATCAGTCAAAGTATTTAGACCTTGATATCCTCTTGTGTTTTGCCCCCCGGGTGTATTAATAAACAAAGGTTGTTTACCAATATTTTTTGACCCACAATCAGGCCCTAGATGAGGCCTTCTAGTTGCAGTGTGTGATCCTTCAAAATTTGAACGATCAAGTTGGCCATTTCTCAAAGGAGGTAGAACATATGGCCTTTCATCCTCTATAGGACCGACTATTGGTGGGATAGGAGTAGATGAAGCAAGTTTAAGACCTTGGTTGCTAGACTCACCTTTCTCTGTTACATTTATTCCTGATTCTGAGGCTTTTTCTGCTGAAACATGAATTTTAAAAGCCTCTTGATCATTTGAACCACATGGTCGACTATTATCCCCCACTGTTTTCTTCATAAGACTTGTCATATTCTCAAAGAATTCTTTTTGTTGTTTAGATAGACTTTCACTCAACTTTTCAAACTGTAGTGACAAGACATCGGTCATACGGTTAGGTATGTCCAGAATGGCCTTATACATATCATTTTGACTAATTTCTAACATAGAGTTTTCCTCCTCTTGAGAACCATCCGAAGATGTTCCATGACTTTCATTCGGATTAGTCATTGATCTTGTAACATTCAACACAAAGTGGTCCCACCGGGCGTGCCAAAAAGGTGTTCCCGGTGTAAATGCTGCGGTCTTGAGACCAAGGTCTTGATACGCGGGCGTGCCAGGGCTCGGAAAGCCCAAAGACCGTGTGAACACGACCTCTAGCACCTTCTAGGCCGAGAATCCAAGAAAGGTCTTAGATGCCTAGTCGGTCACTTTAAAATTAAAATGGGAATCAGGCGATTGACGAAAATCAGAGGTTAATCCTCTTGGGTTCTAGTGTTAACGAATCTAAAAGACTGAGAAATAATGACTTAATGAAAGAGAATAAATTAGAAACAAAAAGATCCATTGACTGAAGTTAAATTAATCGGAATTGAAATGACAAACGAAATATTCACATTACATGGACGAACTAGATGGGAGATGAACTCCATTGCTAATTGAAATAAAGCTTAGACTTATGAAATTAGAAATTAAAATATGGAAATACCAACTAACCGAAGACAAAATGATGAACTACTACTGCTTGAATTGAAAACAAACTGCTACTGCTACTGGAACGATGAATCACTGCTGGAAATTTAATGAAAACTGTTACGAAAACTGCTGCTGGAACGATGAACTGCTGCTGGAAATTTGATTAAAATACTTTGCCATGGGCTGATTGGGGTTGACGTTGTGTGTTTTCTCTTGCTGCTGCTGCTCTATATTTATAGCAGTTTGGGCTGTTAACTGCCGTAGCCCATTCCTCCACTTCCTTGTTTGATGGGCCAATACTTCACTTCCTGTAACTGCTCCTTACACGTTTCTTCAGCCCACGTCCAGCTTTGGACTTGCTTCTAGCTTTGCCATGTGTAAACTATTTGCTGGATTGTTTTAACTTCTTTTAGAACTGCCCATTACACCATCTTTTCATGCCAAGCTGCCACGTATTGCCATATAACCAGCTTCTAAAACTTCTTCCATATTTCAGCACATGACATCACCCCATTCAATTCTGTATGCCTATGTGGCAATTTCTATAATGCTTACATGGCATTTTTCACAGTAAACACTTTGCCCCCCTATTTGGAGTTTGATTAAAAAATCAAATTTCAAATATGTTTAGATAAGCTTTAAAGCTTTCCTAAATTATCTCACGAAATCCCATAATATCTGCCGTTTGTTATTATCACTTTTTATGGGAAATCAAATCTTCATTAGTATCGGGGTTACCTTGATTTGACTTAAGCTGGCTACTGTCGTCTCAACTTTTCATTTTCCTTTTCTCCCTTCGTCTTCTTCCTGTTCACCGTATCTTCAAACCATGTCTACCCATACCTCCAATCCGCCATCACCAGACTCTGAGAAGTTTTCCGATGATCTTAGGGAGCAACTTGATCCGGTGATCAACAGTCAGGTAATCTCTTCCAACATTATTGGTCCTTTCTTTCAGTGCCCTTCTATTCCTGAGCTTTTGCATTCTTATTACCCTTTATTTGTAAATGAAAGTTTGCTCTTGGAATCCAAAGGTCTAAACTGGTCTGAATGGGGAAAAACCCAAAGAACTTGGCCAAAACCTAGTTTTGATTGGAAGACCTGGGTCGATAAACTTGAACCCCAGTTTGGACCTCTTTGGAAAGGCCTAGGAATTTATCATCACATCATGTTGAGTACAAACACTATTCCAATGGATAAAAACCTTTTGGCTGCTGCATCTTGTTTTTGGAGTCGGTCTCTTAATGCCTTTCTTTTCCCTTGTGGCCCCATGTCTCCCACTATACTGGATGTATGTGCGTTGACGGGCCTTCCACCAATTGGAGATCTCCCTTCTGCCATTTATGATCCTGAGTCAAACTTGGATTTTTCTTTCTCTAATGCTCCTTCTTCCTGGACTGTGTATCAAAAGCCTGAGTATCAACCCAACACTTTTTCTCCCAACATATCTCAGCAAGAACATTGTGCTTTTCTGTTGATGTGGTTGTGCCGATTTGTCCTATGTGTTTCTGCTGGAAAAATGACACAAGAGTATCATCGAATTGCCATAGCCTTAGCATCAGGCCGAAAGCTGGCCTTAGCTCCTTTTGTCTTGTCTCACCTGTATAGAGGTCTTGCAGAAATTTGTAAAAGGTCTTTATGCATAACTGGAGGTCCTCTTTGGTTGTTGCAATTGTGGTTCTTTGAATATTTCCCAGACCTTTTTCAGTGTACAGTCATTTCAGAGGCCTACCCAACTTATGGTTTTAAGTGGGTAAGGCCTTATTTTGAGCCAAAATCCTTTTCTGAGTATATTACCTTTTTCTGGAAGATTTCCTTTGACCGCTCTGATTCTTTATTCTTTCCTTTTGGCTGTCGCCAATATGGTCCTCTATGGTTTACCCTTCAGCCCCCTTTTGTCGGTCTTCATCTCATTGAACAGAAATTGATATGGGTTTTCTGCCTTGTTGGTAGAGAGCTCCATTATGGGGGCAATGGAGACAGTTTGGGTTTACTCAAGGCCTTCCTGCTCCACCATTTTTGTATTCTGTGAATTGTCCTCCTCACTCACGGAGAATTTATGATCATGGTGATAAGTTGAGAGAGATGAACTCCACTTTCCTGGACAATTTAAAAGATTTTCTTCTTCCCCATCTCCCAAATAAGCCCTCAACCACTTTGTCTTTTAAACTTTGTTGGCTCGATTGCTTCAAAAGGGTGTCTAACCACGGTCTCCACATTTTACTTGACCGATTGTCTAAGGCCTTAGAGCCAATCTCTGGCAGTGACAAGCCCACAAAGCCTCCTAAAGTTAAAAGAACAGGAAAAACAGGTAATCTTCTCCACTTGTTTCTTAATTTCCCAAAAAGGAATACCTCTTCTTATACTCTTCTTGTTTCAGGTGTAGCAGCCTCTGTTGGTTTGCCTTCTACCACCATTCCCAGTACTGATCCTCCAAAAGAACTCCCAAAGAGGAAAAAATCAACCCCTAAACCTGGGCATGGTCCCCGTAGGTCATCCAAGAGATTAAAGTCTTCATCAAGATCTTCTCCTAGCTCAGGTAGCACTGTCCCCGTTGATATTTCTGATGATGAAGGTTCTAAAGGTGGTGGTATTGTGAAAGTAGAGAGTCCACCTACCAACAGATCCAAAACCTCTGGTAGTCCTTTTCCTTCTCTCACTGTTAGCCCTTTACCAATGGAAAAAGACTCCACGGCCACATCTACCATGTTCAATCCCCTAAGTATCCTATCTCCTGATATCCCAGATGATCTCGAGGCTTGGACAGCCTCTCTTGACTCAATTTCAATGCAGACCGATAATCCCTTCGTTTCTTCTTCAGTTGAGATACCCCTTGAGATGCCTCATGAGGCTAAAATTCTGACTGTGAAGGCCCAGTTTCTTGAGATCTATCGAGCTCCTCTTTCTAGTATCTCTTTTGAAATGGCTCGTGATCTTCAAGAGCATTTCATTTTTCTGAAAGGAATCCCCAGCTTGGCCTCCACTATAAGCTCATTGGAAAGTCACGTCACCCAACTCCCAGATCTTGTAAGGGAATTTCAAGACAGCTACGCAGAGAGACGTGCTTGTGAGGCTCTACTCAAACATAGGCAAGACCTTAAGGTCTCCATTGATAATCTGGTACCTTCTATCATTAAGTCTCGGACTGCTCGTGACTTTGAACAAAGGAAGCTGTCTAATCTTGTTGCTGAGACTGATGATCTTCGCAAACAGATTGCTGACCTTCAAGCTGCTCTGGTTGTTAAAGAAGGTGAAGTTTCTGCTCAAAAGATTGTTGTTCAGAAAACTCAACAAATGGTAGCTGATGGCTGGAAGAATGTGGAGAAGATGGGTCTTGAATATAAAGCCTCTGCATCCAACGTGCCTACTTGGGAATCAAAGGCGAGAGATGCAAAATACAAGGAATCTGAGGTGATGACCATATGGAGCAAGATTCCAAATGTCAACTTCTAAGTTAGGCCGTTTTAAAAAAATATAAATTTTGAGTTTCTTGGATAATTTCATTTCTCCTTTCCTTTCTTTATGCATTTTGAACAATTGTCTAGCACTGTTTATTTTGGAAAGGTCTTAAACGGCCTTAAATTGCTATATGACTAAGGTTTTTGATTCTGAACGGTCTCCCATAAGGTAGGATAATACCTTTTAAGAAACCGTCCATTGATGGACTTTATAACATTTCCAGTAGATAACTTTTGGATAGAATATACCCCACCAGGAATTACTTTTAGTATTTTAAACGGTCCTTCCCAATTTGGGGACCACTTTCCAAACCTAGGATCTTTAGTCCCCAAAGGTAAGATAACTTTCCATACTATATCATCAACTGAGAAGGCCTTATATTTTACCTTTTTATTATAGGTCTTTGCTATTTTCTTTTTCTGGACCTCTATAGAATTTAAGGCCCTAAGTCTTTCTTCTGTCAAATTTTCTAACTCTAACAACATAGCCTCATTATATTCTGCTGGTAGTAAATCATTTTGAAAGGCTATTCTCATTGAAGGTATTGTGACCTCCATTGGCAAAACGACATCATGACCAAAGGTCAATGCATAAGGAGTAGTTTTTATGCTTTCCTTATACGAAGTCCTATAAGCCCATAAGACTTCAGATAATTGTGTATGCCATTGCCTTGGATTATCATCTAACATCTTACTCAAAATTTGTTTAATAGTTTTATTTACGGCCTCAACTTGTCCATTGGCCTGTGCGTAATATGGAGTAGAATTTGTAAGTTTAATTTCATACTCTCTAGCAAAGGCCTTCATCTAGTCTCCCATAAAGGCCTTAGCTTGATCAGTATTAATGGTCTCGGGCAGTCCAAACCTATGAATAATATGCTCTTTGATAAATCCTATCACAACATTTTGGTCTACTACTTTCATTGGTTTTGCCTCAGTCCATTTAGAAAAATAATCCGTGGCCACTATAATAAAGCAGTGCAAATTAGAGGAAGGAGGATATATTTTACCAATAACATCAATGGCCCATCCTCTAAAAGGCCATGGTTTTATAATATAATTTAAATCAGTGGAAGGTATATGTTGGATTTGGCCATGCTTTTGACAAGACTCACAACCTTTAGCAAATTTAATACAATCTCCTAAATCTGTAGGCCAGTAATATCCATACCTCCAAACGAGCCACCTCATTTTGATGCCAGCCTGGTGAGCTCCACAAATACCTTCATGAATTTCCCCCATCAACAGTAAGGCCTCAGAATCATTAACACATTTCAACAAAAGGCCTTCTTCTATTTTTCTGAAAAGTTCTCCTGCATATATCACAAAATGAACAGCAAGCATTTTAATCTTTCTATCACAAGGCATACCTGGGTTAGTTAGCCTCCTTATTATTGGTTCCCTCCAATCTTGTTGGCTTTCTTCAATATCATGTATTTCAAAATTTACTTCCCTGGTTTTGATAGAAGGTAATGCTTTCTTTTCTACCACCACGTTCCTTTTT
>JAESVK010064927.1:0-18995 GCA_017140935.1 Hamamelis virginiana
AACAAATTTTTTGAAAGGTATGTTTCATTGTCCAACTTAATGTTTTGATAATGGTTTATGTAGATCCATCTATATATGTAAAACTTTATTTTTGAAGTTCATAAATTCATAGTGTTCTATTTTGAGTGTATTCCATTTTGAGTGTAGTCTATAGATCCATGTTTGCGTTTTATAGAAATACATGCATATCCGTAAAACGGACATATGATGTATACGTGACAATTCGACTTCCGTTTTACAGAGATACATGTATGTATGAAACAAAACTATAGTATGTATACATTCCCGACATTATTTTCACAGTAATAATTCTTTTTTCAAACATACATGTATACATGTAGCACGAATTTGACATGTATACCTTCAACGCTTTCAATATCAAAGATACAAGTTGGATTTTAAGTTTGACTTCGTATATATACATATCACCATATAATCGTTTGGAATGTATACATAGAAACTTAATTTTGAAATGTATACATAGAAACTCAATATCAAAAACTTAAGTTTGAAATGTATACATAGAAGCTTAATTTTATATTATAGTAGTTAACATATATGCATGTATCTCCAAAATCTGTTAAATGTATACACGAAACTTGTCTTTAAGATTTTTTGTATATTTATATTCATGTTTATTTTTTTATATAACTGAAGCTATAACCATTTATTTACTTTCTTTTTAAAAAAGATTTTATTATCTGAAAATCTTGTATGGACAGTAAAATCAAAATTTGAATTTTCAAAATTGATGAATTGGTGGCGAGATTTTAGAAATTTAGATAACCGCTAGATATGGAATAAATCTATATTTGATAACTTTTCAAATTTTGGATTATTAATTAGGGGCAAAATCATCTTTTAAAATAAATATTTAAATCATTTTTATTACTATATTTAATTCAGGACTTTTAGGTAAAGCCATCTTATACCAGGGTCCTATTGGTATAAATCCCAAAAAAGAAGTACTAATCAGTATTAATGTTTTTATATTCCTGTTAGATAACATTGATGTACACATATCCAGTATGCTTCCAATGAACTCATTGGACAGCAGGCTATAAAAAATCAATAATCCTCAACTTTGTGTGATGCTTCTAGAGCAATTGCAATTCTGTAATGACTAATGAACCCATATTTAATTTGCACAAATGCATAGTCCAAATCCAATAGATAGTGAGTCCATTAAACTTGGAACATTCCCAAATAAATTATTGTTTGCCTAATTAAGCAATTACATTCAACAATCAATAAGTGAGAAGCTCATTTTTTGTAAACGGGTCCATTATTCTGTATAAATATGCATTGAAATACATCATACATCACTAAACCATGATACACACACACACACACAGAAGTGATCCTGTCACGACATCCTTACTATCCCTTCTGGAATCCATAAGAATGATATATATATAATCTTCTTATGAATGTCATGTCTGCCAAAAATCACAGTGATCCAAGATAATTGATTTTCAAAATACAGTCCGTGGATTAGATATTCTCATTATGCATGTCAAATATGCGAAAAATCAAAGTGATAAGATGTTAGCACTTCAAAATATAGATTGTGAAAATTTCTAACCACTGCTCTATATAGTGATCCCAATTTTTAAGCTTTTTAGCTAAGAAATCATGCATATCTAATTTGAAAAAAGCAAAAATTCAACAAAATTGTTCACTTTAAAAAAAAAAAAAAGAAGCAAAAAAGCAAAAGATTATTTTTATAAAGCAAAAAGGCAAAAAGAGCAATTAACATTAAAAGCCAAAAGAGAACCTTCACGCATATGATAATATATGCCTAATCTTTCTATGATGGAATGGTAGGATTTCATAAAATACACTCATATTTATAGGTAGTTGGATGACGATCACTCACCCTACGTTTCCGAATCCAATTAGGATTCAACCTATCACAAGTCTTATTGGGTTATATAAGCACATAGAATCTATCTTTCCCATTAATTAAAACTATTCATATTATTAAATTAAACCTGATGGAATGGTATAGGCATATTCATTGCGATTAATAAACCGCTCAATATATCTCTGAGTTTTGCCAACTCATGCACTTGTAATGCCAACTAATTAATTATCAAAATTCACACCAAATCGAGATGATTTTTGGTGCATTACTTATACCACGAAGTAGAAATCATTTTGCCCAAAATGCTGACTTCTAATGAATTGGAAAATGGGGTTTTTGGTACATCAATGTAAAAAATGATGTATTTTGAATTTTTGATAGGAAGAGACTGAAAGCAAAACAGTGTTTTAAAAGAAACAAGAAGACGGTGCCACTTGAATGAATGGGAAATTTCTCTCCTAATTCTCCGTTTGGCATGTGAGAATATGTTGAAAAATAGAGGAAGCTGGAATAAAAAATGAATAGTTTAGATGGGCCCCTCAAGACGAGCGTGGGCAATGTGATGATGATCGAGTCTTTTTCCTTGAATTATTAGTCTTCCATTTACTTCAGACTGTATAATGAGTGTGGGCAATTATTAGTCTTTTTCCCATAAGAAAACCCATTTTCATTGCTATATAATCATTTAACTAATTAAATTAAACTATAAAATATTTGTATATGAATTTAATTTTAATTTGTTTGGTCTATAAAATATTTTTACAAAAAGTCATTGCATGATGTGAGTTAAAGAATCCTAGATGACAAAAAAGGGAAGTTTCACCCGAGGTGACTGATGAAGAGATGGGACTTACCAATTATAATTTATAATAAATGAGAGATGTCCAAATTAGATTAACTTGATGTGAGTAGGGGGGACTATGGACTGATTTTTAAACATTTAATTGATTTTTCTTTATTCATTAGGAATGTATAGGGAAGGAAATTATTGATGAAACTGCATTGAATTTTGACTATCCCACAAATAAATTGATTAGGCAGAATACATGCCAATAATGGGCCCATCAGCTATTCAACATGATCCTAATTTAGCGGAGGGAAAGAAAAAGAACAAAGCACACTTGTTACGTTCCATTTGAGCCTATTCAAACATGATCCATCAACAATGGCTTGTAGGAATGTGAACTAATATCAAGCAATGCTTTGTACACACTTATTAATTACACTAGCTGTAGATCGAGGACTTTAAACTTGACCTAGATTTGACACTTCATTGTCTTTTGTCTTTTTATAGCCCATCATGATTTTTTCCACCAAGCATAGTTGCGCACAGCCGTGAGTTACGTGACTCATTGTCCTTTTATAGCCTATTCAAACCGAGTACCCCGTCCTTCACGCTGGGTTCAACATGACAGTAGAGCGAAAAGAAAAGAACAAAGTACCATTCAAACCGAGTATCCCGTCCCTCACGCTGGGTTCAACATGACAGTAGAGCGAAAAGAAAAGAACGAAGTACTATTCAAACCGAGTCGTGTTGCCTTGGTGGAATCATGAGTCCATCGACAAGGTTCACAACAATGGCTTGTAGGAATGTGAACTTTATCTAACATTTTGTTGCATTAACTTATTGATTGCTTGTCTTAATTATGTATGTATATATTTTTGGTCGAAAGTGTGCTCTTATTGAATAAAATACATAATTATTTAAGCTGTTCTGATTCAAGGGTATCTGCAAAGAGGTTATTCACAGAAGTACTTGAGGTGCAGCAGTGTTCAATTTCTTGCCTCTGCAACAAAATAGTCATTAACGTTCTTATTACCTTTTTAACCTTTTTTTTACCCCAAAACAAGGTTGTTAAGAGTTCCACTTAAGAGATTAATTATCAATGCTTTAGATTGTCGGCTCTTGATCCCTGAATCAGGTTTAACGTCTTCATACCAGTAGTCTGTTGTCAGGACAAGTTTTAGATGCCGTAAGCCTGGTTGAGTTTTCACACATACAATCTCCGGCCGCCATGTTACTTTGTTTCATTGATTGAAGTCAACACATTACAAAGGAAACTTACCCACGGGGTTAACGATGAGAAAATGGCCATGCATGCATGACAAATGTCATTTACAACTCGTTAGTGGCCGCCCCCTTGGAAATCTTCCAATGCAGTTATGAAGTATAAATACTAGGTGAGTGATGTTTGGGCTCATAAATAAAAAAAACCGTACCATTCATTACTAGCAAATCCTTATCGGTTGGTGTCATTGTTGCTTGATTTTGATCTTCATCCTGATTGTCATTTTGTTCATGATGATGATCATGGGCGAAAGGTTCCTCCATCTTCTAAATGTGTTTGTCGTGCTTTTAATGTACATGAAATCTGCCTCTTCATTCAATTCATCAAGAGCGGGAAATATTGCCAACAATGTTAGGTGCATAGAGAAGGAGAGAGAAGCACTTCTCATGTTTAAGCAAGGCCTGGTGGATGATTATGGACGTCTCTCTTCTTGGAGTGAAGATGGAAACAAAGATTGTTGCAAATGGAGAGGGATAAAGTGTAGCAACCAGACAAGTCACGTAATTATGCTCGATCTTCATGCCGCGTCTGTTGACTCGTTCAAGCCTCTGAGAGGTAAGATTAGTCCTTCACTGTTTGAATTGCAACATTTGATTATTTGGACCTCAGTTTCAATGACTTTGAAGGGAGACACATTCCCATGTTTATTGGTCACCTCACCAAACTAAGATACCTCAATCTCTCATCTGCCCATTTTTCTGGAACTATTCCTTGTCAACTTGGAAATCTTACAAGCCTACAATATCTTGATGTTGGGTGGAATAATCCTTTTACCAATGTTGACAACGTTGACTGGCTTTCTCACCTTTCTTCACTGAGACACCTTGACATGACAAATATTGACCTTAGTAAAGCTACTGATTGGCTTCAAGCAATTAACATGCTCCCTTCCCTGTCAGAGTTGCATTTACGTCAGTGCGAACTATCCAATGTTGTTCCGCCATCATCTCTTTCCTTTGTCAATTCTTCTACATCTCTTGCTATCATCGATCTTTTTGATAATCACCTCTCTTCTTCAATATTCCATTGGTTGTTCAACTTTAGTGCCACCCTTGTTCATGCTGACTTATCTTTAAATCACTTGCAAGCATGGGCGGATCCAGCTTGTGACCAGGGTGGGCACGTGCCCACCCTCAAATTTTTTTTTAAAAAAATTAGTAGGTATATATAAATTCAAATAATATAAATTTGCTAAAGTGCCCACCCTCATTTTTGTTTTAAATCCTTATCTACGTTTTAAATCCTTATGATAAGCCTCTTGTTTGTTACTTTTTGTTTATATAAACAATGTATTTTGGTTTTTGGCCTTTTTTTGTGTTATATATATTAAAGTTTAAAATCAAAATACAAAAGGTGCCCACCCTGAATGGAATTCCTGGATCCGCCCCTGCTTGCAAGGCTCCATTCCGGATGCATTCCACAACATGAGGTCTCTTTCACATCTCTATCTTTACGATAATAGACTTGAAGGAAGGCTTCCAAAATCCATTGGTAATGTATGTACTTTAAAAGCACTAGACCTATCTTGGAACAATTTCAGTGAAGAGCTTCCTACTTTTGTTCAAAACTTGTCTGGTTGCGTTGAGTACTCATTAGAGAAGTTGTGGCTGTATCATAATCAACTCAGTGGTTAATTGCCTGATATGACGAGATTTTCAACATTGACAGAGTTACTTTTGAGACAAAATCAATTGACTGGGTTTTCTAATAAAAAGTTTGGACTGCCTTCTACCTTAGTTCTTTTTTCTTTGGAGAAAAATCAAATCAAAGGTCGGTTGCCTAATCTAATGGACATGTCATCCTTGAGAGAGTTGTATCTCGCCCAGAATCAATTAAACGGGATATTACCAGAAGCTATCGGACAGCTTTCCAAGCTTGAACATTTGGATGTTTCTTACAATTCTTTGGAAGGTAACATCTCCCAAGCTCACCTTTTAAACCTCCCAGCATTAAAGTATTTGGACTTATCTTTCAATTCTTTGTATTTGGATTTGAGCTCCCATTGGGTTCCTCCTTTTCAACTTGATGAAATCAGGTTGGGTGCTTGCAAGTTGGGGCCTCATTTCCCAAAATGGCTTCAAACTCAGAAAAACTTTTCACTTATCGATATCTCCAATAGTGGAATTTCAGATTCCATCCCTGAGTGGTTTTGGGACCTATCTCCTGGACTGCATTACTTAAATCTCTCATTCAATCAAATCAATGGCAGGTTACCAGATTTATCATTTAAGTTTTCTGGTTTTCCTGGTATAGATTTGAGTTCCAACTACTTAGAGGGTCCATTGCCTCTATTTCCTTCTCATTTGACATCATTGGATCTCTCCAACAATAGATTTTCTGGGCCAATTTCTTCTTTATGTGCAATTTCTGGTGGGGCTTTGACTCTAATTGACCTCTCAAATAACCTCTTATCTGGAAGGCTTCCCGATTGTTGGATGCATTTTCAAGATTTAGCCGTTCTTAATTTGGCAAACAATAATTTTTCTGGGAAAATTCCTAACTCCATTGGCTCCTTACATCAAATCCAAACATTGCATTTACGCAACAATAGTTTCATTGGAGAATTGCCTTCGACCTTAGAAAACTGCACACTGTTGGTTGTTTTAGGTTTGGGAGATAATAAATTGTCTGGGGAAATACCTGTATGGATAGGGGAAATCTTTTCAGGGTTGATTGTTTTTAGCCTTCGGTCCAATGAGTTCTATGGAACCATACCTCGGCATCTATGTTACCTGGCATATATTCAAATCTTGGACTTATCGCAAAACAATATCTCAGGAACCATACCTCAATGCCTCAACAATTTCACTGCCATGTCTCAAAAAGGTTCTTCGATTACAACCATTTCTCACTCATATTCTTATAAGCTTGACTATTATTCTTTTATTGGAGCCGAGTATGATGACAGTGCATTGGTAGTATTGAAAGGATTACAGCTCGAGTATAGAAGAAATTTGAGACTGGTAAAGATCATTGATCTTTCAACCAACAATTTGGAAGGAGAAATTCCTGGGGAAATTGCGACTCTGATAGAATTGGTTGCCTTGAACCTGTCGAGAAACAATTTGAGTGGGCAGATTACTCCAAAGATTGGCCAACTAAAAATGTTAGAATCCCTCGATTTGTCTCGAAATCGGCTTTTTGGGGAGATTCCGACAAGCCTCTCTACCTTGACTTTTCTTAGTGTCTTGGACTTGTCAAATGACAACTTGTCAGGCAAAATTCCAGCAGGCCCTCAACTACAGACCTTTGATGCTTCCGCATATATGGGAAATCTTAACCTTTGTGGACCACCACTTCCGAATAAGTGTCCAGGTGACGAAACGGCTCAAGATTCCCCCATCACTGGTGGCAGTGAACATTCCAACATTCAAGAGAATGAGGATTGGCTTTTAACTCCAGGTTTTTATGTTAGTATGGCACTTGGTTTCATCATAGGATTTTGGGGAATTTGTGGCACTTTAATGTTCAACAATTCATGGAGACATGCCTATTTTCGTTTCTTAAACGTTTCGGGAGATAGGCTCTACGTGATAGTTGTAGTGAATATGGCCAGATTGCAGAGGAGGCTTCGAGGCTAAATGGTAACAAGTTTCTTTTCCTATCTTTTTTTAATTATATCGATGTATATATTCGAAAATTTTTCCCCTAGTTAATTATATATATATATTATATGGAAACTTGTTCCAAAAATTATCTTTCTACTGTAAATAGAAGGATATAGATTTCTTGGATGGAATGGATGACAAAGTCAATCCATTTATAAGGAGAAATGAATCACCTTTGGTGGCCCTGCCCTTATTATTATTATTTTTTTAAACAATTGGTAAAATTTGAACTCTGTACTGCTGTTTGATAAACTCAAATTTTCAATATATATTTATTAAACTTTACCAACTTCCCAAACAGCAGTATAGATTCCGGTGCTGCTCTAAAAATACTTACCATATCCTCTGTTTATGAGTTGGGATGATTGCTCATTTTTGCTTTGCTTGGAGGGAATGTCAATACACTTATACACTTATATATTTTTTCCCATTCCCTTCTTTTTCTCCCCTTCTATTTTAAAAATAAATATTAATGAGTTCTGCTTTACCTCTTTTTTTAGGAGCTGCTTGACTTTGACAAGACGATGTTTTCATCTACATGACAAGTATGTAGTAGATGGTGGGAAATGTTGTATATCATCTCTAGCATTAGATATATTGCTTGGGTTAAGTCGATATATGGACTAGGAATTCCCTCTAATGAACTATTTGTACTATTGTTGCTTCCAGCATGCAGATCGAAGACTGCCAATATGTACTTTAATTATATAAATCCTCCCCCACCTGCAGTTGAAGCTTAAAGCATTGTATGGGTCTAGTTGATAATTTGGGTTTCTTTACTTTAATAATAAACTTCCAGCTATGATTTGCATTAAAATTCCATTTCGCAGCGAACAAATTTCATCTCTTTATTTTTAAAAAGGTGATCAATCTTCAGTTCGTGCGTATTCATAATAACAGGGAAGATATGAAAAACTCCTGTATGCGCGAGACATTCTCATCCATTTTAATTTGGACCAGTTACTAGTGGAACTAAAGAATCTGGCCATCTTAATTCTAAATTGGTATATGGGTGATATTTAATTGTTCCGGGACTATTTGACCAATAATTTTGCCAAAGCTAGGACTGATGGAAGTCGTATTCTCAGGTACCAAAGAGTAAATTAACAAAAGAAGAAGAAGAAGAAAAAAAAAAGATTTTAACACAAATTTAACATGAACAGCAGAACTGGCCTTCCTGGTTGGGTCATCTATCCTCTGGCTCAGTCCTCTGTTTCACACTACAGCGAAAAAGGGTAATAGCTAGGAGTTCAAATCCATCTGATCCTTGGAAGACAGTAATATTCTCCAAGACCATAGATTTAAATGCAAATTTAACATGGATAAGTCTTCTTGGTTATGTTATTTCTCTCTCCTCTTCATTACTTTGTACATTCTTGTGTATTTATATGAGAAGGGAGTTTTTATATATTTATTTATTATTATTATTGGTGGGGAGAAGAAAATGGATAGATGTATTTCTGTTTGGCTGGTACTGGAGGTCTCACTGGTTTTTGGGGAAGGCTCTGCCAATGGAGGTTGTCGATGCCAGCAGTAGTCGACGGGAGGTTAGCCACTTGCATTACAGGGGAATTTTTGTCTATTAGGGACTTAAGGGACAAAATGGTATAAATATTAGGAACTTAAGAGTATATAACCCTTACTTTTTTTAGGAAAAATGATTCATAAATCCCTGATAAAAGAATTTTTATTTAACAACTCCAAGTGGATCTCATTCATTGATCAAGAAGTTGTTTCAATTTCATAGGATCATGATTCATCTAGGGAGCCTGGAGTTGGAATAAAGTTCTACAGTTTGCAAAAAAAAGAAAAAGAAAAAAAAAAAGAGGCTTGCAGAAACTATATATTCAGTGGAACTGGTTCATACGACACATGGCAAACAACTCCATTCACTGATTGAAATAACATTATGGTATCCTACTTTTATGAGTAATGCTATTTCACCCACCTATTTTGCCCATCTATTTTCACCCACTTTAGTTGGGATATGTTGTGTGGTTCACTTCAATAAAAGTAGTGATTTCATTCTTTAGAGATCATAAACATGATGATGATCGTGGGTGAAAGGTTCCTTCATCTTCATCTTTTCCAAATCATATTAACAGTTTTCACAGCACAAAATTTTCACTATGTCACTGTTGTATCTATGGCTGAAGGAGGGTATATGTGACAAAGGCAATTTCAGGCACAATTAAGATGAATGATGATCGAAGAAATGGAGTAGCATTATGGCCATATATAGATGACATAGGCCTAGACCTTGACTTATTATTGCTTTTTCTCCAATTCGTAGAATTGTGCCATCTTATACAAGATTTATGCAGAATTTTCCCCACTCAAATATTTTACTAGGCAGCGTGTTTCTCAACTAGTCCAACATAATTAAAGTGGATGGTAACATACAATTGACTTCTTGGATGACTCGAATAAAATATTACTCCTCCAAAATTCTAGTGGAACTCTCAATTTCAAGGAGTATTGATCTTTCTAGGCAATAACATATATAAGAAAGTCTTCCATAATTGGTTCCCTCCTTTTTTATTTTTTATTTTTAAAGTCCAAGTAATTAACAGAACAACTCAAATACCAATGGATCCACCCGTATTATATGAAAAATTGGTCTCAAGTTTTGAACCCCAAATCACTCTGTCTAAGGAGTGAGAAGCCACCAAAACTATAAAACTCGGTAGTATCAATAAACAACTTGGATGGATAAAGAGATCAATTGGTTAAGTAAATGGTTAAGTAAATTTGCCCCTATAGCCTTTGTCATTTATATATCTTAGCGTCTTGGACAAGTCAAATCATGACCAGTCAAGAAAATTTCCTTCAATCATTGAACTACACAGCTATAATGCCCCCACCCACGGCATTCAAACTCTTTGCAAATTCTAGTCCTGAAAAGTCTCGGATTTATGACATCTTGCCCTATGCTCCAATATTACAATCTTTAACAGTAGTATTTCGGAGAGAAATTTTCCAAAGCAGTTTTAAAGTATATATACTAGTTAATGCTTGGCTTCAGGGATATAATCCTAGAAAACAATACTAGCAAACCCTCATTGGCTGCTGGTGCATTGCGTTGTTTCTGCTTGATTTTGATCCACATCTTGATCATTGTGTCATCTTGGTGATAATGATGATGATGGGTGAAAGGTTCCTTCATCTTCTACTTGTGTTTTTTGTACTTTTAGTACTATGCACGAAACCTGCCTCTGCATTCAATTCATCATGAGTAGGAGATGCCAACAGTAATAGGTGCATAGAGAAGGGGAGAAAAGCACTTCTCTTGTTTAAGCAAGGCCTGGTGGATGATTATGGCCATCTCTCTTCTTGGGAAAGTGAACATGGTAAAAGAGATTGTTGTCAATGGAGAGGGATCCAGTGTAGCAACTAAACGGGTAATGTAATCAGGCTTGATCTTCATGTCACAGATTTTCTCTAGTTTGAAATTGACTCCAACCGTCTTCGAGGTAAGATTAGTCCTCATTGCTTGAACCGCAGCATTTGAATTATTCAGACCTCAGTTTGAATGATTTTGAAGGGAGCAACATTCCCATGTTTATTGGTTCCCTCACCAAAATAAGACACCTCAATCTCTCCAATGCTATTGTTGGAGGTCCTGTTCCCTCACCAAAATACAACATCTTGATTTGTCTCCAAGGATTTTGAAGGAACGCTTCCAAAATCCTTTGGGAATTTATGTGCTTTACAAACATTAGACCTATCTCGCAACAATTTCAGTGGCATTGAGAACTTGTTCGGGTGCATTGAGAACTCATTAGAGATGCTGGATCTAAGGTGGAATCAACTAAGTGGCTCATTGCATGATATGAAGAGTTTTTCAGAATTGAGGGAGTTGTACCTGCATCAAAATCGACTGACTGGGTTTTTTAGTAAAAAGTTTGGACTACCTTCTGCCCTAGTTGTTTTGGATTTGCAGGACAATCAAATGGGAGGATCACTGCCCGATCTAACAGGCATGTCATCCTTGAGAGAGTTGTATCTTGGCAGGAATCAATTAAACAGGACATTACCAGAATCTATTGGACAGCTTTCCAAGCTTGAATATTTGGATGTTTCTTATAATTCTTTGGAAGGCAACTTCTCAGAACCTCACCTTTCCAATCTTTCCAAATTAAAGCTTTTGGACCTATCTTTCAACTCTGTCTTTTGATTTGAGCTCCCACTGGGTTCCTCCTTTTCAACTTCAAGAAATAAGGTTGGGTGCTTGCAAATTAGGGCCTTATTTCCCAAAATGGCTTCGAACTCAAACAAACTTTTCCTACATTGATGTCTCCAATAATGGAATTTCAGATTCCATCCCTAACTGGTTTTGGGACCTATCTCCTAGATTATATCATTTAAATCTCTCATGCAACCAAATCAAGGGCTGGTTGCCAAATTTGTCATTAAAATTTTCAGACTTTCCTGGTCTAGATTTGAGTTCCAACCACTTGGATGGTCCATTACCAATATTTCCTTCTAATTTGACGTCATTGGATCTCTCCAACAATAGATTTTCAGGGCCAATTTCTTCCTTATGTACAATCACAGGTGGGGCTTTGACTTCAATTGACCTCTCAAATAACCTGTTATCTAGTGGGCTTCTGGATTGTTGGATGCAGTTTCCAGAACTAGTCATTCTTAATTTGGCAAACAATAATTTGTTTGGAAAAATTCCAAATTGAATTGGCTCCTTAGATTTGATTGAAACGTTGCATTTAGGTAACAATAGTTTTTTTGGAGAATTGCTGATCGCTTCAGATGACAAGGGAGATTATTCCTTGTCAGTGATCAAGATTAATAATTTATAAAACCGCGTGACTGATAATCTCAATTCGATTGTAACTAGTGAGCACGGGTGTCGAACCACTGGGAAATGCAGGTTTATACTAAAAGACTCTTTAGAATTAATTCAAGTGGAAAGAATATTGTCAATTAAATTGGTTGGTGGAAAATGCTCCGATTGGGTCGAAGCGAAAACGCAGTAATTTTAATAAAGCTTAGTAAAAAATGCAATTAAGTTGGTGGAATGAGCGGAACTTGGGTGAGAAGCCCATTGAATATCAATTATACAATTTATGTTTATAAAATCCTCACTATAGTAATTATGTATGGTGGTTCTTCCAACTACAAGAAGGAAGTCCCAAAAAGATTATGAATACAGGACCGGCAAGTTTATCCTGGAAAAGAATGGAATATCGCTATCCACCTTAAATGAGGAATAAAGCATGCTGGTTTGTATTCATACCAATAAGAACCATTGCATAATTATATAATTGCAATCACAGATGTACAATTATATGATATTATATTTAGCGATAGTGTGCGGTAAAACCTTCACAACTATGCAATCACATAATACAAATAGAGGGATGTTTATAAAATAGGATTGTATAACGAATCCAACTTCATCCTCACCCAAGCTTGGAGTATTAGCTACACATCAATGGAGGAGAATATCCTTTATCCATGACAAGCTTTAAGGGTTCACGGGATGGAAAACGGAAATAAAGGCAGTAATTAAATGACTGAAGAAATAAGGAAAATGGCAGAAATAAATAAAGAAAAGTGACTGAAGTAAATAAAGAAAATTGCTTAAGTAAATAAAGAAAATGACAGAAAAAGTAAAGAACAGTTCTCAAGTGAGAACTGAGCCATGCATAAAAAGGAAAATAACAGAAACGTAAAGTGCTGAAAATAAAGACTGAATATTAAAGAACAATCCTCAAGTGAGAATTGAGCCAGGCATTGAAAGGAAAATTGCAGAATTGGAAATTGCTGAAAACTTAAACTGCCGAATAAAATGCGAAAATAAACTATAACTTGAATTAAAATAGCAGAGTAATGATTCAGAGCATAAGTCATGAACCCTCAAAACGTCGTCGTTACACTTCTATTTATAGAAGGAAAAGGAAAAAGACCAAAGGGCCCTCAAAATATCTCAAAATATCTCTTTTGCCCGCAGCCGCCTCTGGCTATCGATAGCGAAGGTGCGCTATCGATAGAGGCGCTATCGATAGCGCATCTTGGCTATCGATAGTCAAGGTCAAACTTTGACTTTTTCATGCAGAGTTTCATCGTCTGCTCTTTCGTACTTCCCCCGGTTGCTGCGGATCCTTCTGAATGCTCTTTTGATTCGAGATGCTCTTCACGACTTCATCGGTGACGACTTTAATTTACATAATCTGCACAGATTTCTTGAAACAGAGATTTAAACCCAATTGTACAGATATTTATACAAAACGCTATTTATTAAACAATTATATATATAAGAGAACATAGTAATACCATAGTTGAATGGTATGATTGTGGTACAATCACACTCCCCAACTTAGGTTTTGCTAGTCTCTTAGCAAAAAGCTAAATCTTTAAAACTAGAATTTGAAAAGCCACTTTCGCAGGGAAACGCGATTGCATTTAGCGTATGCAACAAGCCTTTTAAACCACTAAGTTACCCTTAGTGGACGAGTGTAGTCTCGTGAGAGTTTGCAGAAATGATACTCACAAACATGAATAAATAAAAGAATTGTTTGAGAAAGAATTTTAACAATATACTATGTACACAGTAGGAGTTTCATTCACAGATATATCGCTATTCGTAATTGAACATTTATAATACAAGAAATGCTATCTTTAACAGGAAATTAGCAAGTATTCAATGTGTAGTGAGGATGAACTTTGATAAAATCAAAATACTGTAATAAGAGTACGAGAATTAACCCATAATTAGTTTCAACTTCAAAATCCTCACTGATGGTTACTCGCAAAAGATGTTTACTCTGAAAAGGTTAGTAACCCAGAGTTCCCAAATGGAAATATACAAGTATAAAACTTATACATTAAGCTCTAATTAATGACCAAAAAGAGATGAAATAACAAAGTTATATATGCAGAGATGCAATTCATACATAAATAAAACTTAAATAAACAAGTAATCACAAGAGAATAATGCACAATATTTTTAAAATCAAAAAGGTCTTTATAGGCTTGTAATATTTTTGGTTGTAACAGAAAGAGTTGAAGACTGCAAAATTAGGATGGTTGTAATTTGTTCAGGTTATTACCCTAACCATCCTAAATACCTAAACTAACCCTGACAACAACTTAAAAAGTTTTAACCAAAAAGAAACAAAGAATTTTTCAAAAAGAAACAACTGTCCAAGCTCAAAACTGAGCATCATCTCTCATCACTGCTCATCCCCAGGCGGGATGTCAAATCTAGGATCGGGCTGTGGCTCATAGAATAACGTGCGGTCGGCCTCAGAAATCGGCTCGCCGTCCATACGTCGCCACATAACCCGAAGCTGCGCAGAGTGCCTCTCCATCATAGCAGACTGTCGGTCGAGCTGCGCTGTCTGCCGATCAAGCTGAGCTGACTGCCTCTGCTGGATGTGCATCATAGATCGCAGTCCCTCCAGGACCTGATGAAACAAACCCTGGGAGCTGGCAGATGGCATGTCTGGCATAGGAGGAGCAGCTGGAGTCGGAGCTGGAGCTGGAGTAGGAGCAGGCTCTGATGGACCGGCGGTCTCAGCACGTGGCCTCTTCGGCCGAGCTGCTATACTCCGAGCTAATGTAGTAGGGGTAATAGGACCCTCGCCCCAGCGCAGTGGCTCATCAGAGACAACACTCGCACCCAATGCAAACGCTGTAATCATCTAGGGGTACGGCATGTTGCTCCGTGGCTGTGTGGCAATGAATGTGCGAATCTCGCTGAAGATCAACGCTGCGATGTCAATGGGGTGGTCGCTCAAAAACTCCAGAAGCAGCCTAACAGACTCAACCGGTATCTGAGAATCTGTGCCTCTCGCCCGCAGGTTGCAGTAAAGCAGCTTATTCATAGCTGCGTATGATGGATGTATGTTCCCGGTCGTGAAGTACATACCGTCAAATAAGTCCCGGTCCACGCATACTGCATCAGCACACTGACTCTCTGTCAGCTCTAGGTAGGTGCTCTCTGCCTTTGTAGATGATGGACGCTCGCACCCCAGATAGGTAGCGATGTCGTCCGGAGTAAATCTGACAATGCGGCCTCCAACCTCGGCCTGCAGGGTCTGAGTCTGGTCCTCGGCCATATGGGCTGTCGTGTAGAACTGACGTACGACGCTGGCCATATATCCTCCACCCTTCCTCAGCCAGGTGCTGAGGTGTCTGTCTTGCAAGATCTCTACCAGCAAGCCCTCGTATCTGAAGGCCTTCGGATCCACATATTTCTCGACATTGAAGTTCCTCGCCTATAGGATCACTGGCCATGGTCTCGCAGCTCGCCTGGTCGGTACTCTCCTCGACCCCGTCTCAGTCTCGGCGTAGCTCTCGAACTCGTGAGGCATGCGCGGCTCGCCAGTCTCGCCGATATCTGGCTGCTCAAATATGTACTCCTCCTCCACAAACTGTGAACCAGATGGAGGAGCACTATCTCGTGGCTGCTGGGCAGACGACTGACCTCTGGCAGATGGTCTCTGTACTGGTACTGGCTGCCACTCAGACTCTGAACTATCAGAAGAATCTGGCTGCGAGCGCTGGGCCTTGCCACGCCCAGAATCTGAAGACCTCCTCGGTCTCGGCTGTGCCGGCTCCTGAAAGGCTACGCCCTTCCTGCCGGTGGTCCGTTGGCGTACCATAGCTCTGTACAATTTTTTTACAACCATACGGCAGCAGATAGGAACATAGTCAGCAGTAGAATATTTTCAGAGATATTCGAATATATATTTTTTCAATAATAAAACACACAACACAGCCAGCTGATAACCCATATGATAATTTTTTAAATCCCATCACAAACTTCAGGACTAGCCTATCATCCAGGCTATATTTAATAACTCTTTTAATCGTATGAACCGATGCATGCATGCCCATGCATGGCCATGCATAGCCTAACATCCAGGCATTATCACAGCTCCACATATTCACAACTCCACAACTCCATGTCACAAAGCAGTGTAACAAATGTACAAGGACAAGTTTCATTATTATCTAAACTCAAAAACCCAACACACTATTCTAACTTTTTCATGCAAGAATCTACGTACACTAAGTCATGTTATGACATATTACACAAAACTAAGCCATTTTACGAAAAATTCAAAATTTTCAGAATGTGAACAGGTACTCACGAAGTATGGAAGGTGAAGAAGTCGCTGAATAACCAACTGCCCTCGCCGAAATGCGATGCTCGTGCAAGAAGGCGACAAAATGGAATGTAGTAAATGCAATTTCTGATCGGTCAGAAATGCTCAAAATGGCGCGAGGATCGCTATGGAATCGATCTTGCGCGAAATGGAGGGCTGGGGTGGTCGGAAACTGAGCTTGAAGACGAAGGGGTGCAGTGGCTATGGTGGTTTTAAGCGAAAAGGTGGTGAGAATGTGAAGAGATTCACGCGAGAAAAGCACTTAAAAGTCACATCTTCGCGATCTCTATCTTTAGCGCACTGGCGCTATCGATAGCCAGTGTATTCTGCCCGCGAGCATTTTATTTTTTTGAGAATTGAAACTTCTATCGATAGCGCAAATAGGGCTATCGATAGTCATGGTCAAAAGTTGACTTTTTCAAAAAATTGGCTTATTTTGAGAAAATTTCATAATGACTTACTCTTTACACTAATTAAATGTATAAAAGACACCTCGTTACCCATGGCTTGCTAAGTTATCGAAAAAATTGGCAACCTTTCGGCTCAAAATTGGGTACTACGGGGGTCCTAAACTCTAACAAAAATTAACACGGCACAAGACTCGAAGGAAATGGCCTTAAATCATTTTTCAAAAATGTGCACAATATTCTCAATTGATTAACAAGATATTTGCATTCTAACATACGCATGAATTGAACCTTTATGCAAGATATAACAGGAAAGCATTAACCAAAGACTATACTGAAATGATGACTATTTAAGTCCCAAAAATGATCGAATGGTTCAAAATTTGCTTTAATTGTCACAAGTCTCCACTTTATAACAGGTTTTATCAAATACTCAAATTGCCAAGTATGAAGATTTAAACCAAGTTCGTGCATGTGTAAGATTGAATACAAGCTAATCACAGTAAAGTTACAATTAATGTATTGAAAATAGACAACTAGAATTGATATAAATGAAAAAATAAACTCATATTGTAACACATGTTTATTTATCAAATTCTATACAAATAATCTTTATATAAATCACACTGGGTTAACATGTACACAAGAATGATAAATAATAATAATAATTTATTATGTATATACAAATTAAATGAACCAATAAATAAATTAATCATATACAAATGCATATACATATTAACAGAATATACAAACCCTCCCCAACTAGAAGTAAACATTGTCCTCAATGTTTGACAAAATATTACGACTAGACATGTGTGTATGAACAAGGGAATGGGTGGGTGGGACTAAGTTTAACGTCTTTAGCTAGACGTGAAATTCCTCAATAGTCAAACTGGTAGGTTGGGTCTTCCAAACTGACAGACTCAATTACCAAACCATCCTGAATGCCCTCACTATCGGTAATACCCTCGATAAAAGGCTTAAGCCTTTGTCCATTTACAAAGAAGGACACACCAGTACGAGGATTTTGAATTTCTACAGCAACGTGAGGAGTAACCCTAGTTACTACAAAAGGTCCATCCCAACGAGATCGAAGCTTACCAGGAAATAGCCTTAATTTAGAGTTAAACAGCCACACCTTCTGCCCGCTAGTCTGAGGATGGTATGGGGTTGCAACCTTGTGAGTGATAGAATATTTAGCTACGAGATTTGCAAAGGGTCGATTATTAAAATGTGACCCTCCATCACTGATGATGGCCCGTGGAAACCCAAACCTAGAGAAAATGTTCTCTTGGAGGAAATTCAATACCACCTTGTGGTCATTGGTCCTAGTGGCTATGGCTTCTACCCATTTAGATACATAATCTACAGCCACTAGTATGTATTCAAACCCATGCGAAATAGGAAAAGGTCCCATGAAGTCAATGCCCCAAACATCGAAAATTTCGACGATCAAGATAGGGTTAAGAGGCATCATATCCCTTCTAGACATAGAACCCATTCTTTGGCAGTTTTGGCAGGACTTACAGAAGTCCAATGCATCTTTGAATAGTGTGGGCCAGAAAAACCCACACTGCAAGACTTTAGCGGCAGTCTTTTTCCCGCTAAAGTGTCCTCCACATGCTAGAGTGTGGCAGAACTTCAAAACGTCTTGCATTTCACCCTCTGGAATACACCTACGTATAACCTGGTCAGCACAGTACTTAAACAGGAGAGGATCTTCCCAATAATAAAATTTTATTTGTGAAAAGAACCGATCCTTCTCTTGTTTCGACCAAAGAGATGGTACAAGGCCTGTGGCATGATAATTCACTATATGAACATACCAGGGTAAGGTAGAATGAGTGATGGCAAAAAGTTGCTCATCAGGGAAAGAATCCCTAATAGGCATAGGGTCACTCTCTTCTTCA